>JAPYYA010002087.1:0-14403 GCA_028533165.1 Leontopithecus rosalia | reverse complement strand
GGGAACGGGAGAGGCTTTGTGAAGTGATGGCCTCATGCCGGTATTGTTTGAGAAGGGTCATTCTGGCTGCTCTGAGAACAGACTGTAGAGAATGAAGTGGGAGGAGGCTCTTCCAGAGACACAGGTCAGAGAGGGGTGGCCCAGACCAGAGTGGAGGCATCAGCAAGGGAAGACAGGGCCTGATTCCATATAGAGAGTGAAGGTGGAGCCCATGGCGCAGCTGGTGGACTAGATGTGGCCGGTGAGAGACAGGCGGGCGGCAAGAAGGACAGACCCCCTGCTGTCAGGCGCCCCTTCGCCAGGCTGTGGGACCAGGGGACGGCCCGGGACGCCAGCCTCTTCCTACCTCCCCTCACCTCTGGACCCACCCGTCTCCTCCCTCACTCCTGTCCCCTCCTGATCCTCCTCGTGTCCATTCCTCCTGTTTTGGGAATTCAGTGACCTGGTGCTGTCACCTCCCAAAGGTCAGAGAGGCTGCCCTCTGGATATGGCCTCGAGCCTTCTTTCACTCAGCAGTTCTGATGACTGTGGCCAGGACACAGAGGCTGGGAGCTGAGGAAGAAGTAGATGTGGCCCCAAGCTCTGCCCTGGGGAGCAGCTCAGATGGGGAGAAAGCCCAGTCCTCATCCAGGGGCCTCTCTGTGCCCTCAGCCCTGAGTGTTTGTGGGGCACCCTCATGCAGAGCAAGGCCTGGGGTCTCTGGGAAGCTGCATTCGCATCGGCCCCACCTGCCAGGACTTGGGGCCAGGTTTTCTCAACGCTGCCTCCCTCCCTATGTGGTTATGGGCTGGCTCTCGGTCCAGGTCCTGTGTTGCGGGGGGGGGGGTCCACCTAAGCCCACAGGTGTAAATCATTGCCTGGAGACCACCTGTGTCAGGGAACAGGGCTGGGTCAGGAGCCTGTTCTCATAGTATCCCTCCAGCCCGCCCTCTCCCTCAACTCCAGACATGCACAAGGCCACAAACTCAGTGTCTTTGCTTGGATGGATGATGAGAGTCTCAAACTGAATGTGTCCAGCGTGTGAGCTCCTCCAGTCTTCCCCCAATGTGACTCGTCACGCTGCCTCCTTCCAGGTGATCAGGCAGAACCTGAGCGCCATCCCTCTCTCTCACCAAGTATCCAATCCGGCAGAAAATGCTGTTGGCTCTGCCTTCAGAAACTGAGCCCCTCCCCCAACCTCCATTGCTACCACCCAATCTAAGCCATCATCACTCATTGGATTCTTAAAATAGCATCGGCCCTTGCCCCTTGATGCTATCTTCAGCATGGTAGCCAGAGCGGTTTTATTTAAAAGTGAGTGGTCACACCTGTAATCCCTGCACTTTGGGAGGCTGAGGCGGGCGGATCACCTGAGGTCAGGAGTTGGAGACCAGCCTGGCAAACATGGTGAAACCCCGTGTACTAAAAACACAAAAATTAGCTGGGCATGGTGGCACACACCTGTAATCCCAGCTACTTGGGAAACTGAGGCAGGAGAATCACTTGAACCCAGTAGGAGGAGGTTGCGGTGAGCAGAGATTGCGCCATCACACTCCAGCCTGAGTAACAAAAGCCCAGAATTCTAGACCAGCCTGGGCAACGTGCAAAACCCTGTTTAAAAAACAAAAAACAAAAAATATAATATCTAGTACCTTGGTTTTTAATACCGTTCTCCAGTGAAAGGATCCAGGGCTCCTGGGAGAAATGGCTGATTCCAGGACTGGGCAGGAAATACACAAGATGAACCTGGAGCATCAGGTAGTTCCAGAGAGTAAGGAAGGGCTCAAAAAGAAAAGACCCACATTGGTTCCGGGAAGGTGGGTATCAAAGAGATGAAGGAGCCGTCCAAAAGAGCTCCCAGCAGCCAAACACTGGAACAATTGAGCAGCGAAATGAAGTAGTATCATAACCCACGTGTAAACTAAATATTCATGAATCCATGGTAAAGAAGCGATTGGATTAATTAATAAATGAGGGAGAAGACACACAAAAAACCCATGCAGAAGAATTTCAAATGATCTATGTCGATATTTCACCCTAAATGAGTTGGGGCTGAAAGCGTAAGTCCCAGGCCTTACATGTGGGCTGCACGTGGTGACTTGCTTCCAGAGGGTACAGTGTGGAACGGGAGGAGGTGCAGAAACCTGACAGATCCCAGTGATAAAGTCAGCGTCTTCCTAGCTCAAGTTGAGGGTGTGGACTTCTGATAGCATACATGATGAAAATGGCACGTCGCCTTTGTGATTAACACTCCCAAAAACACATAATCCCTGTCTAAACATAAGGAAAATGTGAAACAAATTCCTATATAGCAGCATCCTCCAAGACACTGAACCAGGATGTCTCAAAACTGTCACAGTCATCAAAAATAAAGTCTGAGAAATGGTCGCAGCCAAGAGGAGCCTCAGGAGGCAAGACATTGATGTAGAATGTGAGATCCTGGTTGGGATCCTGGGACAGAAAAAGGACATTAGGTAAACCAAGAAAATCTAAACTATAGAGTTTGGTAAATAATTACATATCAAGGCCTGGTGCAGGGGCTCACATCTATAATCCCAGCACTCTGGGAGGCGGAGGCAAGAGGATTGCTTGAGCCCAAGAATTCTAGACCAGCCCGGGCAATGTGCAAGACCCTATCTCTACAAAAAATGCAAAAATTAGCCAGGCATGGTGGTGCGTACCTGTGGTCCCAGCTACCCTGGAGGCTGAGGCAGGAGGATGGCTTGAGCCCAGGAATTTGAGGCTGCAGTGAGCCATGATGATGCCACCACACTCTAGTCTGGGTGACGGAGCCTTGCTCTGTTTCCAATAATAACGATGATGATGATGATGATGATGATGATGAATCAATATTGGTTCATCCATTGCAACAAATGTACCATACTAATGTAAGTTATCACTGATGGGAGAGACTGGGTGTGGGAGGAGGGAGTGTTTGGGGTAACTCTCTATATTGTCTTCTTAATTTTTCTGTAAAACTGGAACTGATCTTAAAAAATTGAATCTATTAAAAATTAGAGTCCCAAACCCGCAATTCCCAAACCCACCAGCCTTTCCATTGTACTTAACACCATTCACACCATTTCACTTACATTTGTTGAGACAGAGTCTCACTCTGTGACTCAGGCTGGAGCGCAGTGGAGTGATCTTGGCTCACGGCAGGCAGCCTTGATCTTCCAGGATCAAGTGATTCACCTCAGCCCCCCCAAGTATCTAGGACTACAAGCATGACCCACCACACCCGGCTAATTTTTTCTTTTCTTTTTTTTTTTGAGACAGAGTCTTGCTCTATCGCTAGGTGCCAGGCTGGAGTGCAGTGGCGCAATCTCAGCTCACTGCAACCTCCACCTCCTGGGTTCAAGCAATTCTCCTGCTTCAGTCTCCCAAGTAGCTGGGACTACAGACGTGTACCACCACGCCCGGCTAATTTTTGTATTTTAGTAGAGATGGGGTTTCACCATGTTAACCAGGATGGTCTCGATCTCTTGACCTCATGATCCGCCTGCCTTGGCCTCCCAAACTGCTGGGATTATAGGCATGAGCCACTGCGCCCGGCCAATTTTTTCATTTTTAATAGAGACAGTGTTTCATCCTGTTGCTCAGGCTGGTCTCCAATTCCTTCACTCAAGCAATCTGCCCACTTCGGCCTCTCAAAGTGCTGGGATTACAGGCATGAGCCACTGTGCCCAACCAATTTACTGTATATTGAACTCGTGTATTTTGTTTATTGTCTGTAAACTCTCTAGAATATAACCTGCTATTTTTTTTTTTTGAGACAGTTTCGCTCTTGTTGCCCAAGCTGGGGTGCAGTGGCACTATCTTGGCTCACTGCAACCTCCATCTCCTGGGTTCAAGTGATTTTCCTGCCTCAGCCTCCCAAGTAGCTGGGATTACAGGCGTGCGCTGCCATGCCCGGCTACTTGTATTTTTAGTAGAGACAGGGTTTCTCCATATTGGTCAGGGTGGTCTTGAACTCCCGACCTCAGGTGATCCACCCACCTCGGATCCACCCACCTTGGCCTTCCAAAGTGCTGGGATTACAGGCGTGAGCCACCGCACTCCGCTGAATATAAGCTTTTTAAAGGTTTTGTCTCTTCACTGCTGTATACCCAGCACCTAAACAGTCTGACCAATAGCAGGTACTCAATAAATATTTGTTGAATGATAAACTTCTACAGATAGTCACTGTTGGTTTTTCCAGTGTTTTCCCCTCTGCCTGAATGTATTTATTACTGTTCTCAAACATGGCCATCACGTTTTGCTTATCTGCTCTTTTCATTTAATAGCACCTGATTATCTTTCCTCGTTAGGGTTTTACCTCATTTTCTAGGCCATGCTGATGTTTGCGGGCCTAACAAATGGTTGTGATTCAAGAGGCAAAGACTCTAGGCGCCTCTTGCTCTCTGCCGGCTCCACCACGCTGCCATGTGGGCAGGAGGGATGGAGTCATGCCAACACCTGGCCAAGGCCACTCCCGCCCTCTGACATCAGATTGTGGCCCCTAGATCCTGCTTGCTGGTGAACTGGGTGCGTCAGAACCCAGGGGTTAAATCACTTTGGAAATCCACCAGCTTGTCCTTGACCAGCCAGAGGGCCAGGACACATGCCCAGACCTCCTGCCAGCTCAGGGATTGTGGAAAACACCATCCATGTAGATATTCAGGGCAGCTGCAGAGAGCCCCCCGACAGAGGACCACAGCCCAGGCCCAAGACAATGGTCCTGGCTCAAAGTGCTCTGGAGACCTGAGCTCCCGAGACGGGGGTGGGGGTAGGTTAGGGGCTGGGGGTGGTCAGAACCTCTCCAGGCACCCAGCTAGGGGCCGCGGAATCTGCTCTGCCAGCTGTTTTCCTGGTGGGAAGCAGGTGGCCTGCACAGGCCTCTGGGGGACCCCATATGTGAAGGTAGGCAATGCTGTGGCATGGTGGGGGAGGGAGCAGGGGTATCCTTTCTCTGCAGCCAGGGGCCATCTGCTTTCAAAACCAGCCACTTGTCCTCCTTCTTGGTAGCAATATGGAGCCACCCAGACTCTGCTAGACATATGAGTGCTAAAGATAAAAATATTCAAAGGACATATGCCTTCTGTGAACTGCTTTACTCAACACGCTCGGGAGTCCTTCGGCTTCCTTCTAAAATACAGCGTCACTCCCACCCCCACGGGCCCCACCTCCACAAAGAGGCAAGGAAGCTGTTATGGCCTTAGACATGCTGTGCTCGAGAGGGCGTAGTGCGTGGATGCAGGTGCTCTGAGCATGCGCCTGCACCTGTCTTCTGCGTGCACACCCCAGTGTGTGTACGCAAATGCTGTGTGCGTGTCTGCATGCTTCGGCTGGTGTGTGTGGATGTGTCTGTCTCCATCCGTGTTTCCATGTGTTGTGTGTGTTCGCTTTCTGGCGAACAAGCACCCATGGGCTTGCACGGGCAGGTGGGTGTGTGTGGGTGTGCGCCCGGGGTGTGTATGGGTGTGTGCTTTTCTGTACTCGAGTGTGCCCAGGAGGAGATGTGTGTATATTCTTCTGTGTGTGCTTGTGTGTGTTTCATGTGAGCACATGCTTGCCTGTGAGCTTTTTGTGTGTGTATCTGGGTATGTGCCTAGGTAGGTGCACACATGTGCATGAGCCCAGGCATCAAGCTCTGAGAAAAGAGAAGAATGTTAGTCCCACACCTGCTTAGTCGACGGGCTTCTCCCACCCCCTACCCACCTGCATTCTATTGGCAGGACTGGGATTTTAATAAACCTCTTACAGGTGAGGTGGCCTCTACTTTTCTCACACTTTTTTGTTTTTTGGAGACAGAGTCTCACTCTGTTGCCCAGGCTGGAGTGCAGTGGCATGATCTTGGCTCACTGCAACCTCCATCTCCCAGGTTCAAGTGATTCTCCTGCCTCAGCCTCTGGAATAGCTGGGATTACAGGTGCATGCCACCATGCCCAGCTAATTTTTTGTAATTTTAGTAAAGACACGGTTTTGCTGTGTTAGCCAAGATGCTTTTGATCTCCTGACCTCATGATGTGCCTGCCTCCACCTCCCAAAGTGCTGGGATTACAGGCATGAGCCACCACGCCCGGCCTTCTCACACCTTCTTATACAGTCACGCACTATATAACGTTTTGGTCAGCTACAGACTGCAGCTACAGTGGTGGTTCCATTAGATTGTTATTATTATTATTATTATTATTTAAGACAGAGTCTTGCTCTTGTTGCCCAAGCTGGAGTGCCCTGGCACAACCTCGGCTCACTGCAACCTCTGCCTCCTGGATTCAAGCAATTCTCCTGCCTCAGCATCCTCAGTAGCTGAGATTACAGTGGCCGGCAACCACGCCTGGCTAATTTTTTGTATTTTTAGTAGAGACAGGGTTTCACCATGTTACTCAGGCTGGTCTTGAACTCCTGATCTCAGGTGATCAACCACCTCAGCCTCCCAAAGTGCTGGGATTACAGGCATGAGCCACCACGCCCGGCCCCATAAGATTATGATACTGTATTTTTACTCTACCTTTTCTACATATAGATATATTTAGATACACAAATACTGTTGTGCCATAATCGCCCACAGTATTTATGCAGTAAGAAGCTCTGCGCATGTGTAGCCTAGGAGCAATAGCCTGGGTGTGTGATAGGCCATACCGCCATCTGGGTTTGTGTAAGTGCACTCTATGCTGTTCATACAGTGATGAGATTGCCTGAGGATGCATTTCTCAGGATGTATCCCCTTTGTTGAGTGATGCCTGGCAGTGCTTACTCGTCCTCCTTTTTTTTTTTTTTGAGACGGAGTCTTGCTCTGTCACCCAGGCTGGAGTGCGGTGTTTTGATCTTGGCTCACTACAACCTCTGCCTCCCGGGTTCAAGCAGTCTCCTGCCTCAGCCTCCTGAGTAGCTGGGATTACAGGCATACCACCATGTCTCGCTAATTTTTGTATTTTTAGTAGAGATGGGGTTTCACCATGTTGGCCAAGCTGGTCTCGAACTCCTGACCTCATGATCTACCCACCTCTGCCTCCCAAAGTGCTGGGATTAGAGGCGTGAGCCACCACTCCCAGCCTCGTCCTCCTCTTAAGTTTTCCCAAACTCTGCCTGCGATGGTCCTGCACCCTCCATGCCTGTTCACTGGCTCAGTGTTTTGGAGCCCCCTAGCTCTGCGAGATGCTCTGGAAGAAAAGGGCTCCTGAGTCCACGGATGTCTAGTAAAAGCTGCACTCATTACACCTTCATGGAGAGTCACCATATAGCCAAGCTTATGAAAGGTCCTGAGAAGTCCCAAAGTAAAGAAACCTGGTTAAGTTAGTTCATCACAGAGGTTCCTGGAATTCTTGGCTGGTGGAAGCTGATTGGAAGGGAAATCTGCATCCCGTGTGCTGTGGGAGTGGCTCCCTGTGTTCAAGCGCTCTTTGCTGCGTCTCCAGCAACTGGGCGCATGTTTCCAAGTAAGTGTCTGATTGAGGAGCGCTTCGCACAAGGGCTGGGCCATCGCAGGGGTAGGGTACCCTTGAGGCTTCTGGGGCCCACAGGGAGCCTGGCCCCACCCTGAGAAGCTAAGTCAAGGGGCACGTCTCCAGATTTGGCTGAGGCGAGGCCTCACACCCAGCCCCGCAGCCTTGGAGCCGGCCAGGGTCCATAGGCTCCTCCTCGAACTGGCCCTGCCCTGGCTGCCAGGGCGGAGGATGCCACAGCTCTCAAGACCCAGAGTGGCGGCAGGAAGAAGCGAGACTCAGCCATTTGGGCCAATGCCCCAGGGACTAGAAGCCGGGGTTCCGACTCCAGGGTGCTTGCTCTGCCCTCAGCGTTTGCCCTCCTAGGCCAGGTGCCCATCCCTCCCGTAGCCCTAAGACTTCTGGTGGCCTCCTGAAGGTCAGAGACCCTCAGAACACTGGGGTCAGACATCCTGAAGCCCCAGCCTGGGGTCTGGGGTGAGGGACAGAAGCCTTGCAGCCAGTCCCACTGCTGATCTGACCACTGCTTCCAGAGAACGATAGGGCCAGGGAGGCCCCTGCCCCGCCATCCCTCACACCATTAAAAGCAGATACTTAAAATTATGCAAGAAATGCGTGAACTTCGTCTCTTCAGATGATTCAGACAGTACAGAAGTAGGATGAAAACACTGAGCTCTGTTTTGCTTCTCCCCACTCTGTGGATTTTAAAAAACTCAAGTTGAATCATATTCTGTTATTTTTCTATTTTCTATGACTTTATGTCTTAAAGAAATTTGACAATCTGATATATTAATACATCCTGATCTACCTTGTATTTTTTTTTAAATCATCTACACAATATTCCAGGGTGTTAATGTCTCCCTCATTCTCTCTCTCTCTCTCTCTCTCTCTCTCTCTCTCTCTCTCTCTCTCTCTCTCTCTCTCAACAAGGTCTCCCCTCTGTCACCCAGGCTGGAATGCAGTGGTGCGATCACAGCTCACTACACACTCGATTCAGCAAACAGGAATGATAGTCCAAGAAGAAAAAAACCAAGGAGGAGACTGAGGTTCCAAGAGGTCACTCAGGCGGCTGCGACCAGATCAGCCCCCGCGTCTCCGGGCGCCCCAGACCGGCCCGTGTCCGCTCAGCTCCTGCTTCCCGGCCCTGGGGCCTGCGCTCCCCGGGACCATCCCGGGCCCTCCTGAGCTCCGGGCGGGTCCAGCCCCCGCCTCCTGCGGCCCCCGCGGCTGCAGAGCTGCCCGCGCCTAGGAGGAACCAAAAAAAGCCGGCGCGTGGTGCACGCGCGAGCGGCGCTGGGCCCGGCGCTGCCGTTTTTAGTGTGCCTGGAGCCCAGAATACAGACTTCATCACCCCCAGGAAACGCGGCCATAATATTTTTGGTTGCATAAGCAAACGAAATTAGAAATCTGGAAAGCGTTCAAGACCTTTAGATGCGAGCGCTCCGCAGCGCGGGGGACCAGGGGAGAGACAGATGGGGATTAGGCGAGTTGAGCATCAGGAGAATAATTTCCTCTTTTAATTTGTGTTCCATCGACAAGTAAAACAGCATTTGCCGCCCTGTTACGTAACCGGCGCCAGAGCCGGCTCTGATAAGCGGCCGCAGCGAGCCAGCCAGGCCCTGCGGCCTCTGCACCCCCCAGTCCGACCCGGACGGCGGAGGGAGGGCGGGCCTGCGGGCCTCACCACGTCAGCCCGCCGCGGGGCTGCTAAGCAGGGCTATTGTTAGCTTGCTGTCACAGCCGTTCCCGAGAGCTCTAGCGAGTTGGCTCAGGCCACACAGCCTGCAATTTGCAGGCAGGAGGATTTGCACCCCTGGCCTTCTTGAAAGAGGCTCTCTCTAGGACTCGGGAGTGGAGTGTCCCCCAGCCCTGCAATTCCGTGGAGTGCTGAACACGGCCTGAGGATGCCCTTTGCAAGATTGTATACAATAATTAAAACTGGAAGTTGTCAAAATATTTGACGATATGGAGAATGGTCACATGAACTTTGCAGCATCCATACCATCACAAATTATAGAGCATCTTTTGAAAAAGGCTGGGCGTGGTGGCTCACGCCTGTCATCCCAGCACTTTGGGAGGTCGAGGCAGGCGAATCACCTGAGATCAGGAGTTCAAGACCAGCCTGGCCAACATGGCGAAACTCCGTCTCTACTAATAATACAAAAGTAGCTGGGCGTGGTGGCAGACACCTGTAACACCAGCTACTCAGGAGGCTGAGTCAGGAGAATCACTTGAACCTGGGAGGTGGAGGTTGCAGTGAGCTGAGATCACACCACAGCCTGGGCAACAGAACTAGATTCCATCTCAAAGAGAAAAAACAAGGCTGGGGATGTGGCGTAAAGATGTCCTAGACATAGAATTAAGTGAAAAAGAGAAAGTTGCAAAAACATGAACAATATGATTTTATTTGTTAAAAGATAAAACAAACCACATATCCCCTCCTTCTGAGAACTCTGTAGGTGCGTAGAAAATGCTGCCAGGGCAATCGCTGAACGGATGGAGGAGTCCCCTTCGGAGTGAGGCAGGGCATAAAGGAAGGGTGCAGTTAATTTCAGATTTTACGCTGCATATTTCTGTAGTATTTCAGTTTCTCACACCAGAATGTGCTGTGTGTGTGTCACTAAGACACTAACTCCCAACGACATGAAGGCTGGAGGCAGCTTTGCAGAATGGGGCTGGCCCGTGCTTCCAGCCGCCTTTTCAGAAAGCAAGTAGGAATAATGGAGATGCCTAAAGTTAGAGCAGAAGGTGGGAGGCGGAGAGGAACTTAGAGAATATCTGGCCCAGCACTTTGTTCTCTGGGTAGGGAAACCGAAGCCTAGGACAGGAGAGGGACTTGTCTCAGCATCTCACGCCAGCTGGCAGCAGGCACACGGAGGCAGAAGCTATAGGTTTTTAGCCTGTGTTGCCACTCTGCCAACCCTCAAATGTGCTGGAGTCACAGTGGTGCAGAAGAAGGAGGCAGGAAGAAAAGAATTACGTATTGTCCGGTGCAGTGGCTCACGTCTGTAATCCCAGCACTTTGGTAGGCCAAGGTGGGAGGTTTGCTTGAGCCCAGGAGTTCCAGACCAGCCTAGGCAATATAATGAGACCTCGTCTTGAGCCCAGGAGATGGAGGTTGCAGTGAGCCAAGATGGTGCCCCTGCACTCCAGCCTGGGTGACAGAGCAAAGACTCTGCCTAAAAAAAACAAAACAAAAAAAAGAAAATAAAAGAACTAGGTATTCATGGGACAGGATAGGGATAGGTGGGGAGAAATTTGGCATCCATGTCTTCAACTATCCATGCAACAAACGTGCTGAGGTTCTGGTGGCTTTAAAGCATGTCTGCAAATTCTTTAACACCCTTCCCATTGAAAGGCAGGGCTTCTGTCCCCTCTGCTCAAATCTGGGCTGACCTCAGCCACTCACTTGTAACACATAGAATGTGATGGAAGTGATACTGTGTGACTTTCTTTCTCTTTCTTTCTTTCGAGATGGAGTTTCGCTCTTGTCACCCAGGCTGGAGTGCAATGGCGCAATCTCAGCTCACTGCAACCTTCGCTTCCCAGGTTCAAGTGATTCTTCTGCCTCAGGCTCCCAGATAGCTGGGATTACAGGCATGCACCACCACACCCAGCTAACTTTGTATTTTTAGAAGAGACAACTTTCTCCATGTTGGTCAGGCTGGTCTCGAACTTCCGACCTCAGATGATCCGCACGCTCCGGCCTCCCAAAGTGCTGGGATTACAGGCATGAGACACCTCGCCTGGCTGTGACTTTCAAGGTTAGATTAGATAAGCAAACGCATCTTTCTGGCTTTCTGGGACGCTGGCTCCGGGGGATGTCTGACTACCCTGAGATTGCCGTGCCAGAGAGGACACGTGTAAAGCCTCAGTGGAAAGCTCAGCCAACTCCCAGCCAATTGCCAGCATCTACTGCAAAACCAAAGCCCATCTACATGTACTCCCTTGAGACTTTGGGTGACTGCAGCCCATAGCAGAACCCAAATGAGAACTGCCTGGCTGAGGCCTTCCCAAATTCTAGACCCACAAAACCATGAGCAAAACAGCACTTTTAAGCCACTAAATTATGGGGTGATTTGTTACTGAGCAATCCTATCTGCACAGGGGGTTACTCAGGGCCAGGCACTGTGCACAGAGGGGTAGAGCAATGAATAAGCATGCAGAAGCCAGACACTAAGCAGATAATTACGAAATAATGTGGTAACTACAGCGATGGCGTCATGCATGGGTCGGATGGGAGCAGAGCTGAAGAGTCTGTAATCTAGGCTGGGTGCGGTCTGAAAAGTTTTCTTGGAGCAGGTGACACTGAAACTGGATTTGAAGGGTGAGTAAGGGTTGGCCAAGTGAAGGGGTGAGCTGTGGAAAGAAAGGCATTCAGGCAGAAGAAGTAAGGCCTGGAGGTGAGACAGAGAATGACGCTGGTTAGGAGACTATGACACAGGAGACAGAACAGGAGATGACACCGAGCTGGTCGCAGGGACCCCAGATTATGGGAGCCTTCAGGACAGGCCAACAGGTTGGACAGAAAGCAACTGGGAGGCTTGAAGGTGGGGGCGGGAGATGGAGCCTCCGGAGCAGCATTGGGAGGATAGATAAGAGGGAGACAGAGGAGGATAGAGCAGCAAGGAGAGAGAAACTCAGGAAAAAGAGCTTGGGGATTCCCAGGCTAATTGGGCAGAAGAGGTTGGGAGAGACGGTATCTGAGAAAAACATAGGAAATAAATAGTCAGGCCTGCGTGCCCATCTGGGAGTTTCATGGGCCACTCTTGGGCTCCCTGTTTGGGTGACCAGGCTGGCAGCAGCACCATCAGCTTAGAGAGCCCTGGAGGAAAAGTGGGTATGAGAAAAGGAGGGTCTGGCTTGGCGTTTTGCAACATCACGGCAGGCCCGAGTGTCAACATCCAGTAACCCATGATATGTAGGAATCCAAAGCTTGGGGAGGAGCCTGGGGAGGAAGTATGGAGATAGCAGACACTCCTGAAAATGTGTTGAATGAATTGGTGAGTGGATGGATGGATGGATGGATACACACACGTGATTGTTAAGTTGGTTAGGATAGATACGGTGGCCAGGGTTGTGGGTCAGGCTCTATTGCTGAAATTGAGAGGTGTTGGTAGGGGCCAGATGTGATGACCAAGGTGTTAATGATCCATGGTCCAAGTTCCTGGAATGTGTCTCAATATGTAGGCCACAAGAAAGCACAAAAGAAAATACAGAAGTTCAGGAAGTCAGACAGGTTCAGTTCCAAAAAACATTAATTTAGGGGCTACCGTGTGCCTGGCACTGTGCTTCATGTATATTATTCAATTTAGTCCTTAGGTCAACCCATTCATTGATCCCACAAATATTTTTTGAGTACCTCCTATGTGCCAGGCACTGGGCTAGATGCTGGGTATACACTGGTGGATAAAGCAAACTCCGTCTTTTCCCTTGAGGAGCTTAGGATCTAGTGGGGGTTATTATTCCCTTTTTACAAAAGCACAGAGAGAGTAAGTAACCTGCCCAAGGTCACACAGCCAGGGTAGATTATACTGTCTGACTCCATGTCCAGGATGCTTAAGGACACCTGCGTGTGGCAGCTGGCAGTGGAAATGAGGGCAGGGGCAGAGGGCGACCTGACTGCAAGAGCTCAGGTCTGCAGGGAATCTCAGAACCACTCAGTGAACTTGGGCTGGACCAGACGCCCATTTCGGGGAACTTGGGCTCAATCATAGGAATTTAGGAAGACAGTGGGACCCCAATTATCAAGATACCACATGTTGGGGCCGGGTACAGTGGCTCACACCTGTAATCTCAGCATTTTGGGAGGCTGAGGTGGATGGATCGCCCAAGGTCAGGAGTTTGAGCCCAGCCCGGCCAACATGGTGAAACCCTGTCTCCACTAAAAATGCAAATATTATCCAGGCGTTGTGGTGTGTGCCTGTAATCCCAGCTACTTGGGAGACTGAGGCAGGAGAATCACTTGAACCCAGGAGGCGGAGGTTGCAGTGAGCCTAGATTGTGCCATTGCACTTCAGCTTGGGCAAGAGAGCCAGACTCCGCTTCAAAAAAAAAAAAAAAAAAAAAAAGACGCATCTTGGGGTTGGGGGCCAAGATTTTGGGGGCACACACGAGGCCCCAGGCACGACTTGAGTGCCCCCTCTTAATGAAGGTGATGGTGACCCATGAGTATCTGCCACACGCAAAGCTAAATGCTTTCCAGGTGCAGCTCATTCGATCCCCACAGCAACCCCTTGCTACATGCTACATTTGAGAATACTGAGGCTCCAGAGGGGTTGGTAACCTGCCACACAACCAGGAAGTGGCAAAGCCACAGGACTGGGTCCAACGGGCTCCAGAGTCCAGGCTTCAGCCACTATCCACAGTGCCTCGCATCAGAGTTCATATGGGAATTAGACTCTGCCCGCACTTACGGGTGGGGCTCAGAGTCCAGCTTTGAGGAGCTGGGGATGGCACAGATCTGTGGTTATACCGGGAGCGAGCCGGACCTCCTTTCTGCCCACCTCCTGGGGCCCAGCTGTCTACCTCCCTAGGCTTCAGGGTCCTCCACCTCCCAACTCTTAGTTGTAAGACCTGGACTCTTCCCTCTCCAGCTCCTGGAATAGGGTGGACACCGGAGCTCAGCATGTCTTACCCTCACTCACTGTGCAGATGAGGAAACTGAGGCATAGAGAGATGGTGTTAGTTACCTAAAGTAACTCTGCAAATGAGTGACAGAGCTGGGGTGAGATGATGGGTCCCTTGGGTTTCAGTCTAACATCCCCCACTCCTTCTAGACTAAGAGCAGGGACTAAACTCACCATCACCTCCAAAGAACGCACAGGGTCCTTTCCCCATGTCTCCTGTCTTCCTTTGAAAGTACTGCCCTGAGTTCCTGTTCCTAAAGTTCCTATCCCCTCACACCTGCCCGTGAACTGGACAATGGACACTCAATGGCGCCAAGCAGCTCAAATCAATAGGTCTCAGGCCAAGGAGGGTAACGCACTAGGGGGTG
>JAPYYA010002086.1:0-14404 GCA_028533165.1 Leontopithecus rosalia | reverse complement strand
AAAAAAAAAAAAAAAAAAAAAAAAAAAAAAAAAAAAAAAAAAGAGGTGCTCAATATCATTGATCGTCAGGGAAATGCAAATCAAAACTGAAAAGAAATGTTAGCTCATCCCAGCTAAAATGGTTTTTATCAAAGCGACAGGCCAAAACAAATGCTGGCAAGGATGTGGAGGAAAGGTAACACCCCTACACTATCGGTAGGAATGCAAGTTAGCACAGCTACTATGGAGAACAGTTTGGACGTTTCTTGAGAAACTAAAAATAGATCTACCATATGATCCAGCAATCCCACTGCTTGGTATATATCCCAAAGAAGGGAAATCAGTGTATCAGAGATATCTGCACTCTCCTGTTTTACTGCAGCACTATTCAAGATAGACAAGATGTGGAAGCAATCTGTGTCCCTCAGCAGATAATGGAACGAAGAAAACGTGGTACATATACACACTAGAATACTACCAACCATAAAAATAATGAAACACTGTCATTTGTGAAAACATGAAGGGAACTGGAAGTCATTATGCTAAGTGCAATAAGCCGGGCAGAAAAAGACAAACTTTTCATGTTCTCACTTCTTTGTGAGAGCTGCAAATTAAAGCAATTGAACTCATGGAGATAGCAGAATGATGGTTACCAGAGGCGGGGAAGGGTAATTGGGGAGGAGGACATGTGAGGATGGCTAATAGGTATACATATGTAGTTAGATGGAATAAATAAGATCTAGTATTAGATAGCATGGTAGGGTGACTACAGACCAGAATAATTTATTATGCATTTTTAAATAACTAAAAGGGTAGAATTGAGCTGTTTGTAACATAAAGAAGGAAAAAATGCTTGAGGTGATGCAGATATTTATCCTGGAGTGATTAATATGCCTTGTATGTAATTATCGAAGTATCTTATGTGCCCAGTAAATATATACACCCACCTACTATATACCTAAAAGAATGTTAAAAGTAAAATAACAAAAATAAAATAGTGAGAATAAATTTGTAATAGTCAAATGTTCTGAAGAATATTTTCCAGCTATATCTCTCCAGTGCCCTATTCTGAGAAAATCTAACCTGTGCTCCCTGTAAAGGAGAGGTGCTTAAAGAAATTCATTGATTATTACAGAGCAGATATTGATGGTTGAATGTGCAGCTGAAAAGAAATATATTTATATATAGCACAGGTGATAAAATGACAAATGAAGAAGTTTGCCGGAATCTCTGTCTCAATGTGTCCACAAATACATATTGCACTATTTCTTCTCTTCCTGAATACACAGTTGAGTAAAGGCTGGCAGAATTTTTACTTCAGCTCCCTGAACCACAGGTAGGGATTTATTAAAGTAAAAAGGGAAAAGGAGAAGCCCTTGGAACTTTTATTTCCTAACAAAATAATAAACCAAAAGTAATTTACTGTAGCTGACAGATTTCAGATATTATTGCCACACTAAAAGACATAAAAAATGTGGAGATGTCTTTTCTCTCACTTCCTCTTTGAATTTCCCCATTTGACCTCTGTGAAAAAACAGTTACTGATTAATGAATGTATATTATTGTTATTTTTATCATGTGTTGACTTCAATTACACTTGCTGCTAGTTGTTTGATCGTTACCCAAGCTAACCAAGTCTTTGGATCCTGGTATACAAATGCTTTTATTTCTCTTTTATCAGATAGAAAATGTCATCACAATCTATGTGTTCTTATGAAAGGATGACAGCACTGCTGTATTACCTAAGCTCAGGCTAACACAGTTCTACAGATCCCTGTCTTAATAAGGCACATTATTATTTTAATCATCTAATATTATATAATTCTGCAGAATTGAATTAATGATATGATGATTGGAGCTCATAAGCAGGAAGCAGCAAATACTCTTGTAACTTATTAAGACAACATATTGGCCAAAGATGAAATAAAATCCCAGAGAAAATTAAGGGACTTGATGTCTAAGAAGGAAGCTCAAAGATTGCTGAGCTTTTTAGATGTATGGAGGTAACATTTGCCATGTATGTATATGTTACTCTGAACTACTTACTGAGAAAGCCCATGAAGCTACCTGTGGTGAGTGGGAATTACAGCGTAATGTATTTGCTGAAAAGCCTACAGTGTGTCTCACCACCAATTGTGCCTCCAAACTTCTCAGAAACAATTGTGCTTAAACAGTTTCTGGCAGCTCCAAATGTAGTATGGGAGCTCTGGTAAACCCAACAGAAAAATTGCAATCCAGTCTCTCAGAGTTGGAAAACACGTAACTTGACATTGTGTCCTGGTAGGTCCTGAACACCTAATGATGCAGAGCCAAGTGAACAGGTGAACCTCAATAGTCCTTGATGAAGTAGGTATCTGATCCACTGAGTCACAACATTGGGTAGTGACACCAAAATCCATAATAAACTGGAAATGGCGTGTGGGAAGTTGGGTTCTAGCAGATGCTATCCAGGGCTCAATCAAGTGATTTAAATGCCTATGGCACTCACTTGTTCTTTACTGTTACCTATTTCTCAATGCACACTTACAGCCTCATGGGGAGTTCTCTACGTATGACCATTGTACCTAAAACAACACAAAAAAATGTGAGTAGGTTTGATGAATCATTAAATATAGGATGTGAATACTGAATGTAGACTGAAACATTACAGCTCTACTAGGGGTGTCCCTAATTGGAAAATGTAGACTTTGGTTCCTGGACTTCCCCACATTTGAGCATCTCATTACCTGTATCATATTCTTTTCTATTTCCAGGATACACATGGCCTATGTTTTCTTAATGAAATCCTGAGTGATTCACTTCCCATCTCACCCAGAGTATTAGCCAACGTTCTCATGGTGGACTATGTGTCTCCTGGTTATTCTCTTATTTTTTATTTTCAGTAATCCAACCCAGTCACACTGATTTTGTATACCCCAGGCCTGAAACTACCTAAAGACCACACACAGAACACTTCGACTTTTGAAAATGACCTTTTACTATATGTACTTACGTGTGCCTCACTACCTTCTTTCTCTAAGAAGAAAATTGCTCTCATGTCACCCTTTCAATGGAGAACATATTGCTACCATAATTGCAATGTCAAATCCCCACTTTCTTGAGTACTACTGATCTCCTCATTTTATTTTTGTTAAGCTTAATGGTTTATATCATCTTATAACTTTCTGTATATTTGACTATTATACTTACTCGTCAATATCTGTCTATCTAAATCATATTGTAAGGTCCCGAAGGGCAAGATTTTTGTTTTCTTTGTTCAGTCATGCATTCAAATTGCTTAGTAACTAAAAACATAGAAAGTACTCAGTACAGGCCAGGTGCGGTGACTCGCCTGTAATCCTAGAACCTTGGGAGGCCAAGATGGGTGGATCACCTGAGGTCAGGAGTTTGAGACCAGCCTGACCAACATGGTGAAACCCCATCTCTACCAAAAAATACAAAAATTAGCCAAGCATCGTGGTGGGCACCTGTATTCCCAGCTACTTAGGAGGCTGAGACTGGAGAATCGCTTAAACTCGGGAGGTGGTGGTTGCAGTGAGCCGAGATGGCACTATTGCACTCCAGCCTGGATGACAGAGCAAGACTCCATCTCAAAAAAAAAAAAAGTACTCAGTACATAGCTGAGCAAGCACTCATCAGATAGACCAATACTCATACAGACTGATATAGAAGCAGACAGACAGATACACATATATAATACATGTGCATGTGTTTATGTGTGTGTTTGATGAAAAGAGTAGAAGGGTGACTGACTGGGGAACACATCAATGGATTGATTAAGGTCTTGAATATCAAACTGAGTTTAGTAGATTTAAATATGCAGTTTCAAGGTATCATGCAAATATTGAATCAAGGATTTGGATGACTTAAACATGCATATAGAATGCAAGGTGTGCAATATGGGAGACTGCAGACAAACATAAATGGAGTGAAGAAACTAAGGAACCAGCTAAAATGTAAGGTAAAAAGAGAGCTAGAAATTTGTATTTGAATGATCAAATTTAATGACACCAGATATGGAAAAATAATAACCAGTATAACTATATTTGAAAGAAGTGATTTGGAGTTTGTACTCCAGAATCGAGCAGTTTCAGCCTATGACATACACCAGAACCTACATTTAGAAAACTGAATTTAAGGGGAATGACTTAATACTGATGTGTAAGCAATATACGTGTGTGGAAAAAGAATGAGAGGTAAGGAAATTTTGTTGGAAATATTATTAGAAAAAAATTGGATTATTCTCCCTGACATGGTAACGGGCACACAGTGAAGTGGCAGAGAATATAGTCTTTCAAAATGAACAGAGACTTAACTAATCATGAAACAGCAGATATATTTGAAAAGCAACAGTGAGGAATATGGGATGCAGGCGGTATGGATCATAAAAGATGACATTTTTTGCATGACTGTAGCGAAATTGGTGACAAAATTGGGAGTATCATTAACATGTGGGATTTTCTAACTTCTCAGAGATCTGACTAAACAGGATGTGAGAGAATAAGCAAACTTAAAGCACAGTTCATTTTCATTTAAGAGAACTGAAGAAGAGTCCATCTATTTTCTATGTAAACAGCTGTGGTAAAAATAGGGTTCTAGAAGGTAAGTTTAAATTAAAAGAAGAAAATCCGAAATATTACAATAATAGCATACAAAGACAAATGAGTTAAGATTATGTCCCCACATCTTCATTCATTTAATCTGCCCTCTCATTCCTCATCTGTATAATTTACATCCCTTTTCTGTATGCTGGTTTTTTGTTATTATATTGTCAACCTTAGCATAAAATTATTTTACAGTTTAATTTGTTGAATCTTGGTAATAGTTTTCTTATTTGTGGTTTATAGTTTAGTGTAGAAGCTCTTTGTTAATGTACCAACTGTTTAATAATCTTTACATACTTTAAACAAGTTTAATGCTCTTTAAATACTTTAAATAAGTTTAATACTCTTTAATTACTTTAAACAAGTTTGAGCCAGTCAGGAATATAGATTCATTCCTTTTATAATTTTTTCAATATTGGGTTTTCTCAGTTCTCTTTGCTATGTCAGATACTAAAAGACAAGGTAATTTGCTTCAGTTTAATTTGTTAGATATGATTTGAAAATGTTCTAGCCCAAGAACTAGATCATCTATTTTGAAAACTGTTTCATCATCATATCATTATTTTGGTTTTTAATAAAATCGTTTTGAAATATCGCTATAAAATTTTTTATCATTAAAATAATGTATGCTTTATCAAATGCCCAATATATACATTACTCCTGCATTTTTGAATTATAAGTAATTTATGGAAAGTCTTAACTTCAATGAAGATACTAAGAGAAAAGTAATAATTCTATGATTTGTGGTATACTTTCTGAGTTTAACAGTTAACAAACTTCAAACACTACCTTATTATCCTGTTAATAAACAAATGTTACCAGTGTGGGCTTATAGCAGAAATAATATACAGAAATCTCTTTCTGCTGTAAGGAAAATGTTTATATGTATACTTTTATAATTTGAGGTAAAATACTCTTTGGGATTGTATGTGTGTAATTGTATTATTATTCAGGCACACAAATACGTATTGCTTATAACTTATTTTCAAAATTATGGGCTACTCATGGTATCCCAAGTTGCAATAATTGATGTTTTCAGGATTCTATTGCCCAATATGGTGAATATAGCTAATAATTTCATATTGTACATTTCAACATTAATAGGAGAGCAAATCTCAGATGTTCTTATCACCAAAAACGCCAAATATCTGAGGTAACTAATAAGTGAATTTGCTGGATCATTCTATATTGTATTAAAAATCATAATATCACTGTGTACCCCATATGTATGAGTATAACTTGCCAACATATAATAAAAAATAAAATAAAGCTGAATATAAAAACAATGAAATAGCACATGTATACATCATATATATCCCACTTTGGATTTTTAAAATATATTAATTCTTAGTAGGAAAATATGTTGAGGTATTGCGCTTTGATGTTTGTCAAATACAATTTTAAGATTTTTAGAGATGTCTCATAACAGTATTTAAGTCTATTTATTTGAAAATAATAAACATAACATTTGACTTTTCCCATACACACAATGTCTAAAATCTACACATTCAGCCGCATTTGCTAACTAAAAGCAAAACAAATCAAGGTAGTCTAGAGATATACAGCCCCAAAAGCTATTTCTTTAGAGATCACAAAGGCACTGATCTTAAAAATGCTACTATGAAATAAAACAGGGGAAGCAATTGGCAGGAAGTACATGAAGATGAAATAAAAGAGTATTTTTGTGAAATATGATATGAAAAATTCTGTACTAATATAAATTAATCCAAGTACAGGGGAGACAGACAAATACTCCTCCTCCTGACAAATAGTGTGGTTGGAGTGCATAGAAGAGTAAATGACTTTCCATTCTTACAGGAAATCAGAAATACAACCTGGGGAGAATTCTTAGATTTAAGATCTCAATAAATTAAAAACAACGAAATGCTGTTATATTTTTTGAACAAAATATAGGAATATAGTTCAGAGAGTAAGGTTCTGGTTTTGATTTAATAGGAGTTCCAAGATAAGCAATCTTAGGAGAGCCTAATACTGTCCCCAAACTTTTCTAGCAGAACTTTAGACGAGACAGACGAGTTGCTGTTTTCTCTTCTTGTTGGGCAGGAGTTAAAAATACAGCCATGGCAGATTCCACACACTCACTCTTTCCCAATAGAAAGTTTCAGTGAGTATTGCACAGTTATCTTTACCCTGTTCATGTCTTATGTCTGCTCATTGTCTATGCACTTATAATAAAATAAATTGTACACTTCAGAATAAAAAGAATACATAAATTCCTCAATTTCAGCTTATCCTCATCCCTTAACCATTCTATTTCTTATTCCCCAACACACACACACAAACACACACATACACGTGTACACGAGCACACACACACACATACACACATACATAGATTTGCACACATTTTTCCTTATAGTGCTGGATATTTTTGATCTCTCAACCAAGATATAGAGGTAGAGATAGAGACAGAGACAGAGGTAGAGAGAGAGAGAGAGAGAGAGGCTAATAACAAGTCCTTTTTTTTCCTCTTTTTTTCATTTTCTTTCTTTCTTTATTTTGTCTTTTTCTGAGACAGACTCTTGCTCTGTAGTCCAGGCTGAAGTGCAGTGGCACAATCTCTACTTACTGGAACCTCCACCTCCCAGGCCTGAGCAATTCTCATGCCACAGCCTTTCGAGTGGCTGGGTCCACAGGTGTGCACCACCACTCCCGGCTAATTTTTGTATTTTCAGTAAAGATGATGTTTGGCCATGTTGCCCAGGCTGCTCTCAAACTCCTGGACTCCAGTGATCCACCCACTTTGGCCTTTCAAAGTGCAGAGATTGCAGGCGTGAGATACTGAGTCTAGCTTGAAGAAGTTACTTTTTAAGGACTGGAGTTAACATTAGAACGAAGGTTAATACTGGCCTGCTACATTTGCTATCATCCACTGTTTGTCTATGAAGTCCTCTTAAAAACTGTCACAAATCTTCCTAATGCAAATTTATTAATATGGAAATTGTCCCATTCTATGACTACTAGTAGAGATTTGTATCATGCATATACAAATGTTTCAGAAGAAATAGGTAAAATTAATTCAGCAGATTATAATTTATTTTGTGTAGGTTTGTTTTTATATGTCCTAAATTGACAAATAAAATAGAATATTAATTCATCAATATCATAAGGTCATCATAAATTTATGTGAAATATTATCAGGGCATACTTAATTATACCACTTGAAATATTAAAAAATAACTTTGTATAAAAGTAAACAATTTTATATTTGATTAAACTAATAAATAACCTACCTGTTAGTTAGATTTTATTTTACCACATATTGAAATCAATACTTTACTATTTGTAATTTAAAAATGAACAAGCTATAATTCTTTTTAAAAAGCTCTATTTTGTGCAACAGGACATGTATTTTCCCATTAATTAGCATTTTATTTCTTGTAGTATGTTAGGCACGCATTATCTAAAATCATTACATCTTATGATTACAAAACCTAAAACTTTCAATTGCTATTGAATATGAGGTTATTAATTTTATTTTACTTCATTTTTGTGTGTATAACCTTTTGTCCCCCTAATCATTGCACATGATCTTATTTCTTCTTGCCATAGGTAATAATAAGCAGATTACCTTAAATAACATCTATGAGGTTTGTAGGAGAAATGTCTTACTGAAAATAATAAAATCACTTCTGTTTTTGGCTTAGAGATGATAAAACTATAGAAACATACAAAATAAAAATAACTTCCTAACCACCAAATTTAAAAACTAAAAATTAAGTCACCAAATTAAAAAAAAATTCTTTGTAAAGGGATCACATTATAACTAAATAGTTTGTGCAATTGTTGAATTCTGACACCATCTTATACTAAAAGCAGAGGGCTATGTTTTGAAAATGGTTTTATCACCAGCACATTAACAGTGTCCAGGTACAAAGGAGCCCCTCAAATTACTGACTGTATATGTGAAATAAAGGTTGACTCATAGGAAACTGATACTACAAAACTCACATGTAACTCATAATTAGGTGAATAAATCAATCATTTTTCCTAGGGCAGTCTCAGTTTGCAACTGATGCAGGACAGTTATGAATAGTGCTCCCTTTTCTCTCTCAAGATCTCTCAGTTTGGACAACAAATTAGTTCTATAATCTGCTTTGCTATCTATGCCACAGTTTGTATTCTAGGTGTTTTTATTTTTAATATTTTTAACTTTTAAGTTGAGGGGTAGATGTGCAGGTATGTTTCATGGTGTTTGGTTGTACAGATTATTTCATCATGCAGGTATTAAGCCTAGAACTCATTCATTATTTCTCCTGCTCTTCTCTCTCCTCCCACATTCCACCCTCCAACAAGCCCGTGTGTGTTGCTTCCCCCACGTGTCTATGTGTTCTCGTTGTTTAGCTCCCACTTCTCTGTGAGAACATGTGGTATTTGGTTTCCCGTTCCTGTGTTATTTTGCTGAGTATAATGGCCTCCAGCTCCATTCATGTCCTTGCAAAAAAACATGATCTTATTCTTTTTATGACTGTGTAATAATTCTTGGTGAATATGTACCACATTTTCTCTATCCAGTTTATTATTGATGGGCATTTGGGTTGATTCCATGTATTTTTTTATCGTGAATACTCTTGCAATGAACATACATGTGCATGTATCTTTATAACAGAATAATTTATATTTATGTATATCAACTTTATTTTAACAAATTCCTAGGCAGGAGGGAATACTGATATCCTAATGGACAGATGAGGAAGTTGAGTTAGAGAAGTTAGCTTGATCCTGATCACACTTTTTGAGCATGGAGGACATAAGGTTCATACTCAGGTTCTGTGGTACCAGAGCTCTTGCCCTTAAATCACTACATAATGGTGATCATAGTGTTTTTATGGAGATTACCCAAAGCCCTGATATGTATTGCCAGTGAGATTTAATTAAAAATTTGAATTATTCTACAGCAGGAGTGGAGTTAACACATGGAGGTGACAGAGGAACCCTCAATTACACAAACTGCACTGGATTTTCTCTTGTATTGAGTCTGACACTCAGCCCTTGTCAGTTGGTAAAATCTACTTCTATGTTTTATGTTCTTGACTTAGCCAGACCTAGATGATCCATCTTTGGCTGTTAACCCTATACTAACTTTTAAAGAACCTTCATATACTCATTGAAGTCAGCTTATTTTATTTTATTTTTCCACGTGAGCAGGATAATTCATCCAGAAGTATATCAGGGTTACACTTTCCTTTCCCCTGCATTGTACTATTTTCTATTAGAGCAAAACAGATTACCACAGACTTAGACTAATGGCTTAAAACAACTTAGATTTGCTATCTCATAGTTTCTGTGGGTTGGCCACCTAGGCACAGCTTAACTGGTTCCTCGGGGTCTCACAAGTCCACATTCAAGATTTCACCTGAGTTTCATTCTTATGTGGAGGATGGACTGGGAAAGAATCCCCTTCAAACTCTTTCAAATTGCTGACAGAATTAATTTTTTGTACGATGATGACTGAGAGTCTCAGCTTCTTACTGGCTTTGCCTGCAGACTACCCTCAGATGCTAGAGGGCACATTCCCAGTGGCTGCTTGCAGTTGCTTGTCACATGAACTTCACCAACAAGGCTGTTTACCTAAGTAAGTCGACAAGGAGAGTCTGCAAAATTTGTCAGTGTGTTACATAAAGTCCTATGTATGGTAACATAATCACAGGAGTGACATCGTAATATGTTTGCAATATTCTATTGATTAGAACAAAATTACAAATCCTTCCCACATTCAACAAGGAGTTGATTTACAAGTTTGTGATTATTAAGAGATAGGAATCACTGAGGTTACCTCAAGGACTATAACTCATATCTTCATATGCCTTTCTAAATTCACAAGCTAAAAATCAGAATGAATTCTCCATCTTTTGCTTGAATAAGAGGTTTTTTCCCTTGTGTTTCATACTAATCACTTCCTAACCGTGTTTTAAAAAAAATCACACTAATCCAGTAAACCAAGACTAAGTATTGATTTTAAATTTTTGAATTACATTTTCTGTCTTAATCTCGAATGTCAGAACTATGATTTGCTTATATATACAAAAATTTGACTTTATCAAATCTACATATTGATTCTGTCACTTCTCTTTATATCCCTGCGGTTAAAATCTAAATTTGCTGAATACTTATGGTTAACTATAGAAAGTCACATAAAGGAAAATATATAAGTAAAAAGTATATTTATAGAGTTCAAAAAATTTTGATTATATCCATATTTCTATAATTAGCAACAATAATAATAAAATTATAGTGGGTGCTAATCATAATATATCATTGCCTCCAATGGTCTAAGCATGGTGAGAGTAGTATTTCTGCATTTTATGGAGGAAAATATTAGAACCCAATACTAAACAATTAAAAGGACAAGGTCACATTGAGCTGGGACTTAAAACCAGGTATTTCTGAATAAAGTGATCATTGTCTCTGCATTGCAATATAAACATATTTTGGGAATGACTGCTGTAAAAAATGACCAACATTGGCTCTATTCTGAAATATGCAAGGTAATTAATGTCATGTGTGTCAACTAACTTCCTGTATTAGGGTTCTCTAAGGGGACAGAACAAATAGGATAAATGAATACATGAAGGGATGTTTATTAGGAGAACTAACTCACATAATCACAAGGTGAAGTCCCGCAATAGGCCATCTGGAAGCTGAGGAGCAAGGAAGCCAATCTGAGTTCCAAAACCTCAAGAGTAGGGAAGTTCATAGTACAACCTTTATTCTGTGCCTGAAGGCCCAAAATCCCCTGACAAATCACTGGTGTAGGTTCAAGAGTCCAAAAGATAAAGAACTCAGAGTTTGATGTTCAAGAGCAGGAAGCATTCAGGACGGGAGAAAGATGGAGGCAGAAGACTTAGCCAGTCTGGTCCTTCCACATTCCTCTGCCTGCTTTCATCCTAGCCACACTGCAGTTGATTAGATGGTGCCCATCCACACTGAGGGTTTTTCTGCCTCTCCCAGTCCACTTACTCAAATGTTAAACTCCTTTGGCAACAGACATACCTAGGAACAATACTCTGCCTTCTTCAATCCAGTCAAGTTGATGCTCAATATTAACTATCACATTTCCCAGTTTGCATGTCAGTATTTGACAATTTTCAGGCCATATCATTTTTTCAGTAGCTATTTTTTATTTTCATTTTGTTAGCATGTAAAAACAAGAACAATAAAACAATTAATTGTCTGAGGGAATTTTTTATGACCATCATGCTAAGAGTTTATGTGATTTCTATTTTTTCTTTTAGTTCTCATAAAATACAGTATTGTAAGTAATCTTTGTAGAAGCTCTTTTACATTGACTTGCTTTTGATGAGTGTAATAATCCTATTTTAATAATTTTATTTTTGTATGCAACTCTCTTTTAGGGTATACCTGGAAACATTAAAAATTAGCACCCATAATCTTGCCATATATTTTATGAAAGAGCAAATATTTGTGGATATAAAATCCATATACGACCAGGTATGGTGGCTCATGCCTGTAATCCTAGCACTTTGGGAAACCTAGGCAGGTGGATCATTTGAACCCAGAAGGCAGAGATTGCAGTGAGCTGAGATTGTGCCACTTTACTCCAGCCTGGGCAACAGAGCAAGACTACATCTCAAAAAAAAAAAATTTAAATATGGCCCATGCTATGTATCTCATTATCTGAGTGTTAGATGAATACTTAATTAAACACAAATGACTCATTTCCTGTGCAACTCAGGAAACAAAATTATTTTATTGTATTTAAACAGTTAAATCGATGTTATGCAAGAAAAAAATACAAACATGTTAAAAATGTACTGATAAGATCTTTCTATGTATCACTTCCAATTTAGTGAACTCAAATATATTAATAGACCATAAAATATTTGTAAACATGGTGCTGTTCTGTTTTCTGAATCAAATTTGCTTACCTTAGCAGAAATATTTGAAATGTTAATACAACAGCAGGATTATTTTTACTCTCCATGTATAATCATTAGACATTCACTAATTGTAACAATAACACATATCATGTATACAAAAAAAAAGCAGATAAATTTAGACTTTGCCTTAATCTGAAGTTAGTGCACCCCTTGTCCCTCTCATTAACAAAATATCCATCCTGTAGGGCAGTAAGACTGCTGAATAGATATCTGCACAATATTGGAATCCAAGCTTTATGCAGGATGGCTCTTTGGGCATCACTTTCACCTAAGCAAATGCAATAACTTTTGGGAATAACAGTGAATTTTATTCCCTAAACACATATCACAAAGTCACTGAACATATTTTACCACTAATATCTAATCTAGAAAATCCAAATGTTCAGTCTTGCTTTTGTATTCTTCCCACTATTCCACTAGCTTTTGCATGTCTCCATATTACAAAAAAGAAAAGAAAACGGAGAAAAGAGACAGTATGTCTCCCACTGCTGAACATAGCTGCCTCTTCTAAACAGAGAAAACAAGCATCAACATTTATTTTATTCACTATGTCTGATTCCTTTGTCTTACTGACAATTTTCATTCAGAGATTTTATGTTACACATTGGACTAGTATGAGTATATCACGGTTGCTTCTGAACTGTTCAATAGTTGACAAATACCTTTCCTGGGGAAATAAAACTTAATCTGAGGTCAAGATAGACTTTTCTGGGCATGAAATATTTTCTACAATTTTTGTTTTCGAGGTCTACAGAAAAGACAATACGTGAATGCCCTGAGACAGTAATAAATTTTGCCTATTTGAGCAAACAAGTTAAGGTCATGAAGCTGGAGTAATGAATCAGGAGAGGGAAGTCAGCAAGGAGTTGCTCGAAGAGTCAGATGTTGACATATTTTGTGAGGATTTTCAATTATATTCTAAGACAATCCAAGGCCACTGAACAGTTAAAGTAGATTAGAAGTGTAATGACATTTACAATGATAATCTTATCTACTACTGTGAAAAATCCTGAACATTTGGGGATGCTATTATCAGTAATTAGGACAAGGAATTGTGGATACTCAGTAACTGAAATAGGAGTGGCTAGAGAGAAATGAATCAATGTGATAATATCAAGACAGCAGAAAATGGGTGGTGATTTTTTTCTTGGCTAAGGGAAGATGACCACAGAAGAGGAGTTAAGGGTAATTCCTAGATGTTTAGCACCAGCAAATTCTTCCATTTCTAAGCTATGGGATAATGCAGCTAAAGATTGATTTCAGTTTTGAGTGGCTGGGCTTTGATTCAACAAGCTTATGGAAAAAGCTGATATCACAGAAACTCTGTAAATTACAGCCTAGAACAATTGTAGGTACAGCAGGCTTTAAGTTAATTACTTTATCATTTATAAATTTTCTGACATGTTTCTTTCCCATCCATTCTTCTTACTCTAGCATTCCTGCAAGCTACTGTGTATACTCTTTTGTAGAGTATAAAGGGAAAAATGTATATTTATATGCTACTCCAGGAAGGAAAGCACATTACAGTTCTCTGTATAGCCGTGAACCAACCTAGTTTCCCCCGCCACTTCCTTACTGTAGTTCCCATGGATGACTGTAGAATGTGCTGAGAATAAAACACCTTTAGGTACCACTGCTCTCCCACCCCATCCCCGCCCCCAGCAACAGGGTCTTGCAAGAGAAAGTGGAGGAATAGGAACTCCTTTACAGTTGGTGTGAGTGTAAATTAGTTCAACCATTGTAGAAAACAGTGTGGCCTTTGGGAGGCCGAGGCGGGTGGATCACGAGGTCAAGAGATCGAGACCATCCTGGTCAACATAGTGAAACCCCGTCTCTACTAAAGATACAAAAAATTAGCTGGGCATGGTGGTGCGTGCCTGTAATCCCAGCTACTCAGGA
>JAPYYA010002085.1:0-14407 GCA_028533165.1 Leontopithecus rosalia | reverse complement strand
CCTTTCTGTGTGTAATGCTTCTTTCAGAAGTTCTTGTACAGCCGGCCTGGTGGTAATAAAATCTCTCAGTGCTTGCTTGTTCATAAAAGATTTTATTTTTCCTTCAATTGTGAAGCTTAGTTTGGCGGGAACACTATTTGTTTTATACCTACTAAATTAGCTCTCTGACACTTAAGATATCACATTTACATATTACTCTTATGCATGCTTTAAAGGAAAATGTAGTTGAAATAAAATGGTTACATTATCCCTAGCATTAAGAGTACCATGCTTCTGGGTTAATTTTAAATTCAGGTTTTGATTGTTTGTATTTTTTTTATCCTCCATATTGTCAACAGAATTGGAAATACATGTTCTTGGGGACAGCATGGAGAAGCCCCCTTAATGGCTCTAGGGATTTCTCACAAACTGCTTAAATTTTATTGCTGGTGCTTTCTTGACATCATCAGATGGTGCTAATGAGTATTTTCAGACACCAGTGAGATTTCATGTTTTTATCACTAATAGTTCTTAAATACCCTATAGGTTTAAATGTCCAGTGATAAAAGTTACCCAGTAATGTAATCAGAAAAGCCACCAAGTACACACAAGCTCAGGCAATGACAGCAATGTCATATCTGACAATTTGCAAACAATACAAATTGCAAGATGTCATCAAATGTTTGCCTTATCCTGGTTTCAGAGATGATACAATATAAAAAGAAGAAAAAGTTTTAAAGTGTCTAAGAAATGATATATACTTTACTTCTTTATCTATAGAGGACAATAATCATTATCATTATTTCCCAGAACAGATCCTACTTCAAAATTATTTTTGACTGGCTTCTTCTAATTATTTACTCTAGGCATGATCAGGATAACTCCTAAGGACTCTCGTTGGGTTGGAGCTTGGTGGCTTGGCTTCCTTGTGTCTGGACTGTTATCCATTATTTCTTCCATACCATTCTTTTTCTTGCCCCCAAATCCAAATAAACCACAAAAAGGAAGGCAAGACTTAGTATCTGTGCATGTCCTGAAAACAAATGAAGAAAGAAATCAAACACCTAATTTGCCCAACCGAGGAAAAAATGTTACTGAAAATGTGACTGGTGAGTATTTTATATTCATATTAAACTTGGAATTATTAATCTCAATGAAAGGGAGGAGTATTCCAAAATAAAAATTATACCCAAATTATCTGGAGTTAGCTATCTTCTGCACCAAATTTAGCTGAAGTAGTTTTCTAAAACTGCTATTAAAGTTAGTAAATATTTAATACATAACAAACAGAGGAGGATTAAATTTGTAATGTTTAGCAGGGAGAAACCAATCCAGAGCTAAAAGCATCTGTTTCTTAAAAGCCAAAGAGTGCATATTTATTTTAATATTATATTTTGTAAACTAGAGTTAAAGGGATTATAATGTTTTGTTTCATTTATTCAACAAATAGTACCAGGCACCCTGCTATGTCCTGGTAATGGAACATTGCCTCTATTTTTCAAGATACTGAGAAGTATATAGTCAATTGCAATTAAGTGCCTTAAGTACTATGGTAAGGTTAAATTTAATTTTCAGAATTGAAGGAGAAGCAACATAAGTAGTTAAATTATCCTTTATCTTTTGATAGTGCCTTCTCTTTCAAATGTAAGCCGTGGGGGCTAATGGAGAATCATTGGAATGATTGGGCAGCAACCAGAGCAAGATATTTGAAATAGTAACATGTTGACATCAGTTTTTAGACTGGGGAGAAATGTGAAATAGTGAAAGCCAAAGCATTGCAACATCTAAACTCTTGACATCTTTTTCGAGTTTTCATTAAAGTAATGTTACAAATTTTCCAGTGTAGCCCAAGTTCTTCCTCTCATCACTTCTTTATTATTATTTTCTCCTTTCCCTCTTGCTAAGCAAAGAAGAATGGTGTTCTAGAACCCTTTTTATTGGCTAAGGAGAGAAGATTGTTCACTTTCAGCTGCTTTAGAAACTTGTAACTGTCCATGGTAGGAGAATTTATCACCATTTACCACCGTGGAAAATTGGGACATACTAGAGATCAGGGATTGTTTCTACAAGAATCAGTTGCTGAACATTTACCAACACATGACTAAGCTAACAGTTTTGAAATTTAACATGCATACTAAAAAATAACATACCAAGAAATTTCCATGTTGCCTTTGCTATATCTTCATTCTATCAAATCAAATCCATAAAAATTAATGGATTATCTAAACCCAGAAGGAGCAGGTTTAACTGTGAGCCCCAAACAAAGAGGCTAATGGAGATGCAAAAATAATACAATTGTAAACGTTATCTAGATTATCAATTATTTTTTAGGGTAATCACCTGAATAGTAAATAGTACCTTAATTATATGCCTGTTGTGAATGGATAATTAAGAACATATATTCAGAAGAAAAAATACTGTATTTGTTCTGTATGTGCTTGAGTAGAACTAAGATTAATGGGTTTTAAATAAAGGGAGAATTCAGTTTATTATAAAAATAATATGTAAACCAAGAACTATTCAAAAGTGGAGTTATGCTTTCTTAGTTATTCAGCTTCATGTTGCCTGTGTTGTTTTTTAATCCACGTATTAAGGATACATAATGGATCATATTTGCATAGAATTTCAGACTCAATGACATCCAAGTTCCCCTCCACCTCAAAGATTAAATGATTTAGTAAAAAGGACATTAGCTCGGTGTGGTGATTCATTCCTGTAGTCCCTGCTACTCGAGAGGCTGAGGAGAAAGGATCTCCTGAGCCCAGGAGTTTGAGGTTGCAGGGAGCTATGCTCACAATACTGCACTCCAGCCTGGGTAACAGAGCAAGACCGCAAGACCATGACTCTTTAAAAAAAAAAAATTTGGCTGGGTGCGGTGGCTCATGCCTGTCATCCCAGCACTTTGGGAGGCCGAGGTGGGCGGATTGGTCAGGAAATTTATACCATTCTGGCCAACACAGTGAAACTTCCTCTACAAAAAAATACAAAAATATTAGACGGGCATGGTGGCACGCGCTGGTATTCCCAGGTACTGGGGGGCTGAGGCAGGGGAATTGCTTGAACCTGGGAGGCGGAAGTTGCAATGAGTCGAGATTGCACCACTGCACTCGAGCTTGGGCTGGGCAACAGAGTGAAACTACGTCTAAAAAAAAATCAATGATCTGGCAAATCTATACGTTTCATTTCTTTTGATCACAAGTCACAACTCACTTAGAACGCCTCAGAAATCGGTGGTTCTTCCTGACTGAGGAGTCCCATGGAGATAAGTTTGGCACTTTGGCATAACCATTTTAAATGTTGTTTGTTTCTGCTATGACTTTCCTTATGTCTTATTTTTTTCTGTTGTGTGTCCTTTTCCTAACTCACTTTTTCCTTATCATAAGGAGGAGAAACTCTTTCATAGTTTCATCTGTATCAACAGATCTCAGAGGTCTTCCTACTGTCTATCTCTAACGAAAATCTTTAGAGACCTATGGAGAGCAAGATCTTTCCAAGCCCGTTTCATCCATCTCTCAATAACCACATCCAGTTCTGTCTTGCTGAACTCTGAAGCTTCCTATTGTTTTAAGCAGTTTCTTCCATTTTTAACTCCTATTACAGCTGGTTTTCCTGGTGATCACAGATTCAGATCACATAATTTCCTTTTTTTTGTCACAGATAGAAGTTAGAATTGTGTTGCCATATTTATTTATAGGCATAGGTTCATGTACTATTATTGTCATAAGGTCATTAGGGACCAACATAATTAACCCCTGCCTTTCTTCCTTGTGTTTTAAGACAGGGGATTTATAATACTGCTGGTAGTATATGAGGCAGTATTTTATGATAGAAAATCTGTATACCAGAGAAAGGAGAAGTCTGAGTCTTGCTACTAAATTGATCTTTAAGATTTTGAACCTCAGTATTTATATTTCTGTGAATTTTGGATTATGTTATCTCTAATTTAAGTTTGTATTTGACAATTATATTATTAATATGATACTATTATTAAGTGTTAATAAATAAGGGACATCAGATGTCTTATTCACTTTTGTTTCTTGAACACTTAGTGTATTGCCTGGTACCCGATTGAAAATCAAATGTTTGCTGAATTAATGAATAAGTGAATTAAAATGTATGCAATAGCATGTAAGTGCCAAGGACAACTAAATATTTAGTGAGCAAAGCAAGTTACAAAATGGCATTTATGTATGAGCCTTCTTGGGGATAAAATGAACTAAACAAATAAACACTAACATACATATGGAAAATATTGAATAAATGTATTAAAAACTTGGACAGTAGATTTGCAGGCTACTCTTGCTGCAGGACAAGCCTCTGACAGAAACCCTCAGACACTGGAGTGAGGAAGGAAGAGGCTTTTATTCAGCTAGCTGTGGAGCATCGGTTGGCTCATGTTTAGAAAAAAGCCAAGCTCCCCAAAAAGCAGTTTATTTCCCTTTTTAAAGACATACAACCCAAGGAGGAGCAGAGGTAAAACTGTGTCATTGCCTATGGCTGGACATCTGACCTTACAGTCTTTGGCTTTCATTAATTTCCTAATCTACATGCGGTGTGCACGGGAGGAGAAGAGTTACAGAAGTTGAACAAAGACAGTAAATCACTTAGTAATAGATGGGGTGGGTCTGGTTGGTGCAGACGGGGAGTACTGACTCAGGGAATGTCCTTGGGCAGTAAAAAAAAAAAAAGCATTTGCAACATTTTCAAGGCTGGAAGATAAAATACACAGCAGTTACAGAGAGTGGGATTATTTCTCAGTCCTTGGGCCCTGCTGTGATCAAGCCGGTGGGTCGACATCTCTCCTGACTAGTGACTTCAATTTTATGCCATTTTATCTCCCCTCCCCACTTTTCTAACAGAGGACAGGCAAGGGAGAGAGATGGTCTCCTCTCTCTCATTATTTATGTTATATAATTATGTAATTTTTGATTTTAATTTATATTTATGGTATATAATATATATTTACATTGTATTATAATATTTTCTTTATTTTTATAATTTTGTAGGTTTTATCCAGTCTTTGAAAAGTATCCTTGCTAATCCCCCATACATTTTACTCATCCTTTCTATATTATTATACATAAGCAGCCTTTATGGCAATTTTATTTATATATTGAAGTACGAAGAGCAACAGTATGGTCGGACTGCATCTCAGGCTAACCTTTTGTTGGGTAAGACATATTTTTTACCTGCTTGCTTGATAAGTGAAATACTGCTCAGTAGTTGTATTCCAAGTGACATCTTATTGTGAAGGCAATTTCATATTTTAATAAATATAATTTCCTCTTTAACTTTATCGCATTTTTCAATTTTCTGATATCATTATTGTTCTGTACTTTAATCGAAGCTTATGTTAGATGAGTTTCTAGAGAAAAAGTTACATGGAAATAAAATGATTAGATATGATATCTGCATAATTGGATCAGTCTAATGCTGAGATCCTGAGACAAATCCTTTTGTAATACAATCATTATAATCACATAATTCATGGAGTTTGAAATCAGGACATAGCTATTTACAAATTATATGACATCAATGTTTCCAACAGGAAAATCAATTTACATATGTAATGTAAATATGTGTAATACAAAACAGATATCATATTTTAGAGTATTTTTTGCTACAAAATTTAATTTTAATGGCATATTGAGACCTCCTTGTGAAGAAGAGTTTTGCCTTTATTATTGTTCCCACAATTCCAGTATTGTAGAAATTTGATAAATATTTGATGAACTAAACAATCTATCAAGAGGTATGTGACTAGCTAATAAACAAGAAAAAATTAATGAGAAAATGAATGTACTGAAGCACTGGACCAGGCTGCTATATGATCTTCTTGTTGAATTTAAGACAGAAGTTTAAACTTTAAGGGTTAAGTTTAGACTTCATATAACCAAGCCTGATTTTTTTAGAAGAGTCTTGATCTTTAACAACTTTTATAAGACAATGAGATAGAAAAGTTTAAGAAGGATTAAACATCTCTAATACTGTACATAGATGTGTTTATTATCTAGGGTCTACATGTATTCTAATTAATAATGAAGAGATACTAATCCAAATATGCAATTCTAAAGACCTAGGCAAATGTGGAATGAGTTATTGAAGGTTAGAAGTCTCTTTTGAAAGACACAAAGAATGTTAAATGACAGAATATAAACTCATAGGCAGAAACATAGTGTTTTCTTATTGTTATTTTCTAGAAAAAAGTGATAGTGCCTTATAGAAACCATCTGTTCAGACACATAAATATTCTTAGCCATTGCGTTTTGCTATTGAGGAAACCAAACCCTCACCATTGGCAGAAAGAAATTATTTTTGTCTCATATGATACACTGATCCACTACTTCCATCCTGTTCTGCCACCCTTCTCTCTAAGAAGTATACTAATAAGATTGGATAAATTTGGTTAAATATACTGTGTTTCATATAAACATGTATCAGAAAACCATATTAATATAATTACACCTTTTTATTTTATTTCTAGGACTCACAACTCTACCTTGTGTGGCAATGGGAATGTATTTAGGAGGATATATCATTAGAAAATTTCAATTGACCTTATCTGGAATTGCCAAATTTTCATTTTTTACTGCTACAATATCCTTTTTCTTTCAACTGTCACAATTTGCTCTAATCTGTGAAAGCAAATCAGTTGCTGGCCTAACTGTGAGCTACGATGGGTTTGTATATAAAACTGTATCACTTGCATACTATGCTAACCATCCAATTAAACCATCCAATTAAAAGACTCCGCAAGTAAGGCAGAAAACAATTTTTTCTAAACTTTCTTTTATTTGAGAGAAATTCCAGTTTTCAAATTTTTAACATGTCTGTATCTTAAGACCTCAAAAATTTATTCTTTTATTTACAACATAGGTTGTAATAGTAATAACTATCATTTATAATGTACTTACAATAAGTTATGGGTACCATTATCCCCATTTTATGAATGGGGAAAGTAAGGCTTGGAGAAATACACAGATTACATGGCTAGCAATGTTAAGATTCTGACTCAAACTTGTTTTTTTTCCACTTCAAAGCTCTTAGCCTTAACCACTACAATCTTAAATGAAACATAGAGTCACATAAATGACATTCTCTAAAAGTGACTGAACAACTTTTATCTAAGGTTTATTTGATGTTTAACAACTCTTTATAAAATAACACTTTTTACATTTTTCTTAATTCTCATTTTCTGCAAGCTCATAGTGTTTCTTCTTGTATTTTCTACAATGGAAGTAGAATCAAGAAATGTTTTATATATAATTGAATATTAGATCTTGAAGAATATTTACTTTTCCATCATTATTATATACTGTGACGTATTTTTAGTACAGCAGTCTACCCCAATCAAGAGCAAGATTTCTATGCAGATTTCTAATCATCTCCTGAATATAGCCAATAATTTAAGCTTAGGAAGGTTCACCTTCAAGCAACAAGCAAAGATCCTCTGATGACACTTCAGTAACCACATTCTTTAATGCTACTTACTGTTGGCTCTGAGTTTTCAAACTCTGGATGCTATGAGTTGTTAATTTTACATTGTCCAATCTTTCTGCATCATCTTATTCTTGAAGGCTTGCCAAACTAATCTTGAATTATTTCCCTGCATGATCCTAATCCTGAATTGTTGTTGATGTTTCCTATCCACCTACTTTAGTAAATCAAAACACATTGTACCTAGAACACTAAATTTTGGAGGTAAAAGAACCTTAAAGATGTCACAGGTCAACCCTCACATACCCCTTCCTTTATTATTTGACACCGGAGAAATTGTAACTTGCTTAAAGTCATACAATGACCTCAGGCTGATTCTATAACACACAGTTAGTTCCAAAAGCTTCCTGGCTATTGGGGCAGGCTTTAGCCTGCATCCAGTTTCCTGAAAACAAGTTTAATTACTGTACCTTCCGTTCAAAAGACAGCAGCAAGCATTGTATGAGATTTGCTTCATTTAATTAAATTTTCTTGATTCTCTCATTAAAGGTAAATATCTGTAGGATACATCAATTCCCTAATGGAATTCATAATCTAATGATAGCAAATAATCAATATATTAAAAATTTATGCAATCCAAGGATACATTTTTAAAGTATGAATGAGACCCTTGCACTGAAGTCTCAGAATGTGTCCTGATGCTCCTTAGGGGTTCCTGAGATTTTATCCTGGGGTCCACAAATTCTAACCTATTTTTATAATACTAAGACATGATTTGCCTTTTTTATTCTCATTATGTCATGAGAGTATAGTGATATTTTCTAAGTCAACAGATGCATGATAATGCCATCAGTGTGATAGCTAATTATGTGTGTGCTTGTGAATTTTTGTGTATTAGCAATTTCTTAATAAAATTTCTAATAGAGTATATATCAGTAGATATAAATCATTTAAACAAAAAAATCTTTTGTGGCCCTCAATACATTTTAAGAGAGCAAAAAAACACCTGAAAACAAAAAGTTTGACAACTGCTGAAATTTTTTTTTAATTCTTATAAGGTTAACATTGTTATATATAACTTACAAATGGCAAAACTTATATTCAAAAGAGTAGTCACATTGCTAGGGTGTGACAAACTAATACGAAGACAGGAGTGTTTGCAGTGGGTCATTGTCTTAGTTCGTTTGGTTATCTAAAACAAAATTCTAGGTAGCTTATAAATATACAGCAATGTATTTCTTACAATTCTGGAAGCTGGAACATCCAAGACCAAGGTGCTAGAAGATTTGGTATCTGGAGAGGGCCCATTTTCTAGTTGATAGATGGTACTTTCTATGTCCAGACCTGGTGAAGGAGGAAGACAAGGGGTCAGTAATTCCACTCATAAGTGTCCATCCTCATACATAACCTCCTACAAGCCCCACCACTTAACACCATCAAGTAGAAGACTAGATTACAATATATACATTTTGAGGCCGTAAACATTCAGGCAACAACAGTAATAAGCCACTACACTCCCAGTAGTATGCCCTCAAACTGAATAAGGTATTAGATGATTTTTAATAAAACTATTAATAATGTAATTTCTGAACTATAAATCTACTTTTTTCATTTATATCAATTACTTGCTTATTCAAATATAGCACATTATACTCAATTATTATCAATTGTTAAGAAAAGCAAAATTGTAACTTTTTTAATCTTCAAGCAATTATGTGACATATTTTATAATTTTAGTCATTATGAAATAGTATTTTATAATTTATAACCATATTAAAAACTAAATAAATGTAAAACATATTGCAATTTCATTTAAAAAATATACAGAGCCTTTCCAGCCTTTTACAAGTAATTCTATATTTCTTGATTTTTTATTCCTCAGTGCTTTAATCACTTTGAATTGCTTAAATAAAAGTTTTTAAATTCAACTCCAGTAAAAATTATTAACAGTTTTACAGAACTTTATGGTGAGCTTGGAGGAACCTCAGTCAAATGCCATTACCTTACTGAGTAGAAACTGAGTCTTGGAAAAACAGTTACTTTTCTACTATAAAATTTTTCATAAAATCATAAAGACCTCTTTTCTAAGTCTTCCCTAAACTCTTTGATTTCTTTCTTAAGTTTTACGTTTTCTAGGTCATAAGTCATGTTTTAGTAAAGAGAATTAAAAGTAAATAAATATTTTAAAATTTGCCATTTTGGCATCATCAAATCAAATTTCTCTATCTAATTAAAGAAAAAGTGTTTTTTTATTTTCTTTTTTCCTCTTCTCTTCTCTCCTCCATTTCCTGTCTCCCTCTTCTCCTCCTTCTTTACTTCCTTTTTCTCTTCTTTTTCTCTTTTTTTGATATATGTTTATCATATATTTCCAGAAATAATCCAGGAGCATCTCATTTAGAAATACCACTTTCTTATTGCAACTCAGACTGCAATTGTGATGAAAGTCAGTGGGAACCAGTCTGTGGGAACAATGGAATAACTTACCAGTCACCTTGTTTAGCAGGATGTAAATCTTCAAGTGGTAATAAAAAGCCTATAGTGAGTATTAGTTTCTACTTTTTCTCCTCTGCTTAATCAAAACTCATAGATTTGATTTAATAATTACTTATAAAATTGTTCTATAAATAGGTCGCCTACAAAAAGATAAAAGATTCCAATATTATTTGTCAATTTGATGGCTATGATGTTGTATAAACAAAACTTCATATGAAATTCTGCTTAGGACACAGATTTTTCTGTTATTTGAATTCTAATTTGAGATTATTCTACTTTTTTTCTTGAGATTTTAAGAATATGTTCTGTTAGAATTTGAATGCATTTAGGATCACTAACAAGCATCCGATTTTACTAAAGAAATGATTTTGATTAATTTGGAATTACTTTACCGTTTGGAAGTTTGGGGAAAGTCCTGGGTCAACTTATTGTCAGCACTATCTACTTTACTAGGACAACAATCTATATGCATGTTTATACATACATACTGATGAGTTTAACTAGGGACCCACTGTGGCTTTTGAATTTCCAAGAAATTAAAGTTTCATGCTCACTTGATGCCCAATTCTTGATATCCTCGTTTGATTTTCCCACAGCTGACACTTCTCTTACCCCAGATAATTTAGTATCCTGCTCAACTCTTCCCAACACATCCCATAAAAATGCCATTTCTTTCTTCACTTAAAAGCTTTCTTTACATTCTTTACATTGGGTAAACCTCCGGTTTTCCCCCAATATCCTAGATAATTGTAAACAGTTAGGAGTGAGGTATAATGTTTCCCATACCACTGATTACCTCAACATTTTGCAAAGTTGGTTAGCTATTTCCCAGGCCCTTTTACTAATACCTGGCAATATAGTCAGGTATGATTATTGCTCTCTGCCAGACATTTCTGTCTTTGATTTTCAAAAGTTTTCCGTCTTTTCCTTGCCTTTTGTTCTACCAATTGTATTATGGCAAGACATGAAAAATAAAGCACCCTAGGATCTTTGAAGACAGGCCACAACTTTCATACAGTTACACAGAATGGCCCAAAGACTTTACTGAAAAGCCCATATCTCACATTCTTGGCTATGGTGTCTTTCAGGAAGGGTGCCCCGTTTAATCCATGGTTTCACTTTGCCCGCTAGTGAAAGGCCAGAAAGAGACATGGTATTAGAATACTAAAGAGTACTGCCTCTGGCATGAAGATATTATCTTGGCAATGACTATACACCATCTGGGGGCTACTGCAAAGTTCTTTTATTAAATTCTTAGTAATAAAATATCTCTTCTTAAAATAATGTTCTCTGTATCAAAATTTGGTTTTATTGGGCAATATGCTTGTTCCATAAAAGATTCCTGAAATTATTCCTAGTCAAAAAAAATTTTTAAAGGTTAAAAAAAAAGTAAGCCTAGTAGAGCCGTACAGTTTTAAATTATTTTACAATTCCTCCTTCATTAATTAGTCTTCAGCACTTATAGGTTCAAGGTGAACTTTCCTTAAACTGGTTTAGCCTCGAATCAGACAGAATTTATTAAAGCCACCTACCTAGAAACACTGCCCAGTTAAATATCTCAAATAATTTGTTGCTAAGTTTTCCTCTCCTGTGTTCTAACCACTAGTCAGGACATTCTATTGTGTTGAACCTCTCCAGTAAAAACATCATTACTTTTATTTCATTACAGTCTTGGATGTTGTTTACCTATTGAAATAGAATTCTGGTAGCTCTACCTAGCTTTATTGCCTCTGCACTCTGCCCCATTCTTGAGGGTGGCCCAAGTCCCAGATTTTGATCCCCTCTAAACTGCTATAATTTCTAGATTCTTTGAATAATAGTTCCCCAGGGCATGTCCCTGATACTTAGTAGAGACTGCCAAAGAATAAAAAGTGTATTGAGAAGTAAAAGAGGGTGAAAAAAATATTCAGAACAATTTACGTTAATGAAAAAAAATACAGAGTTTCAGACACTAATTCTTTCAATCTGGTAATTTTTAAATAAAGGTTGAATTGGATATTAATAATGAATTAAACTTTCCTGTATAGAAAGGAATCTAGGAAAATATTTTGCTCTTCATCTATTAACTGTATTTTTAGAATTTTTAACTCTAAATACTTTAGTTTTAATGAAAGTGAATTTTTAAAAAATATAATGGGATATATTTATAGTCCCATTGTGTCTGAAAATGCATTTCAAATTAGCACTGAAGTGTAATATTTCCAAAACTATTGTTTTAGGTGTTTTATGACTGTTCTTGTGTAGAAGTACCTGGTCTCAGGAACAGAAATTACTCGGCCTCTTTGGGTGAATGCCCAAGAAGTGACCCTTGTGCAAGGAAATTTTACATTTATATTGTAATGCAATCTTTGATTTACTTTTTCGTTGCAATTGGAGGCCCCTCGAATGTTATGCTGACTGTTAGGTAAGCCTTTTGAAACATTTTCATATATAGCCGACTACAAACACACCTAATGATACACATATTCTTCCACAATAATTGACAACTCAAATTTATATTTTGTTACATTTTAACTTTCTGGGAATGAGTTGTTTGTTTTTTTTTTTACTATTACTGTGGTCCTTCAATGCTATAATTAATAATTTTGCTTCTAGATCCCATATTTTCTTTACTTACTAAGAATTTAAGACACAGACTGACAATTGCCTCAATTGTAGAAGAATCTTTGTATGATTCTAAAAGAATATTTAATTTGAGTTACTTTCCATCCTAATAAAGCAGTCATGGTAAATCATCTATTGATCTCATTGGAATAAAATATTTGGGAACTGTGAATGTAATCCTTAGTCTATAATGAAATTTCAAAACTTTTAATACACCTACAGCATGGCTTTTGACCTAGTCTTTCGTAATAGTCTTACAGAGTAAAAATAAAAAATACATGAAAATAATTTATTCCTGTCTTTATTTATTAGATATATATTTAGATATCATGCTTAACAAAGAATTTCTTAGTGAATAAAATAAATTAGGTACTTATTATCATACAGCTTAGAAAGTGACAGGAAAGACTGACATAAAACAAATATACTTTAAATCAAACCCAGAATTACAAATTGTTCTCAGTCCTCATGAAGAGAAAATGTGTTATTAAAGGAAATAAAAAGGAAAAGCTATTTTGAGAATGAGGTGAAGGCTTGTACAGGAGAGGACTCAGAGAGTACATCTCAAAAGAAGCAACATTTAATCTAAACGTCTAAAGAAAAGTTAGCCAAATGAAGGGATTTCAGGGAGAGGGTCTAGGCAGGAAAGAGCTAGTCTGTTTGAGAAATAAAAAGATTCACTGAAACATATTGAGACGGATGTAGCACAAGGTAAGAATGGAGAGTTAGGGAGAAATGCATGCCCCAGAGACCAAGTTGATCATTCAATCACCTAAAAACTAGAAACATATAAAAACGGGCAGGTATATCTTTAAAAAAGTACATGAATAAGTATGTTGACCTGGGTTAATGTCTGATTATTACTTTTAAAACCAACATAGTTGATCACATGTTCACTGTCAGCTAACAGCATGACATCATGGGGGAAAAAAAACAAATGTGTTTTAACTTTTGTTAAAATGTATATAGATTTGAAAACTGAGTTTACAGTTGTTTAAATTCAACCCTGCCCTCAGATCTTATCAAATTACTCATACTAATTTATGTTACAGATATAACTTCACCTACATATAAAATATTGTCTACTCAAAAGGAGAACATTTTATATTTGCCAAATTACAGATTTGTTAACTTACAGAAAATCACCTCAAAACTCTTTACTAATTTGCATCTCAACAGGTTTTAGGATCTTAATTTATACTGTTCCGTGAGACAAAAAGGGTTTTAAAAAACGCTTGTGTATGTTCATTGCAGCACTATTCACAATAGCAAAGACATGAAATCAACCTAAATGCCCATCAATGGTAGAGTAGGTAAAGAAAACGTAGTACATATACACCATGGAATACTATTCAGCTTTAAAAAAGAATGACATTTGGCCCTTTACAGGAAAATGGATAGAGCTGGAGGTCATTTATTTTATTTTTTTTTAATTTTTATTGCATTTTAGGTTTTGGGGTACATGTGCAGAACATGCAAGATAGTTGCATAGGTACACACGTGGGAGTGTGTTTTGCTGCCTTCCTCCCCTTCTCCCATATTTGGCATTTCTCCCCATGCCATCCCTCCCCTGCTCCCGTCCCTGCTGTCCCTCCCCTATTTCCCCCAATAGACCTCAGTTTGTGGTACTCCCATCCCTGTGTCCATGTGTTCTCATTGTTCATCACCCGCCTATGAGTGAGTATATACAGTGTTTCCTTTTCTGTTCTTGAGTCAATTTGCTGAGAATGATGTTCTCCAGATTCATCCATGTCCCTACAAAGGACATGAACTCACCATTTTTGATTGCTGCATAATATTCCATGGTGTATATGTGCCAGATTTTCCAAGTCCATTCTATCATCGATGGGCATTTGGGTTGATTCCAGGTCTTTGCTATTGTAAACAGTGCTGC
>JAPYYA010002084.1:0-14407 GCA_028533165.1 Leontopithecus rosalia | reverse complement strand
TTCCTTCTTGTGTCCGTAATAGGCGAGTCTGCCTTCCCGCAGCTCCAAACCTCGGTCAGAAGGGGAACCAGTCGCGTTCACTCTGCGCCCAGGTGCCGGCACAACGTCTGCGCCGGCCTCAGGAGTCAGCGCTGGGAACCCGCGCGGCTCCTCCAAACCTCGGTCAGAAGGGGAGCCAGCCCCGCCTAGTCAGCTCCAAGAGCTGCCGTGCGGAGGTGCCGGCGAAACTACTGCCCCGCGTGGCTCCTCCACTGGGAATCTTCTGCTCCTAAGCGACCAGAATTTGTCTGAAAGTGTGGCGTCCTCTAGTTCTATGAGCTTTAACTGCGAGCTGCAATCCCGAGATGTTAGCGATCGGCCATCTTGGATCGTTCCTCAACACTTCTTTCAAATAAGCACTGCGTTGAATTGAGTTCTGTAATGTTGCAAATAAAAATTTAGCCACGTACAGCAGATTCTTAGGAGAAAAGGATATGTATGGTAAAGATAAATTCCCAATTCTGAGATTGCTTTTCAATGATCTTGTTGTTCAAAGAAAAAGTGTCATTGCATTGCACTGTGGCTTCCTCTCATCCTCCTATATGGCTAAGAATTTCAGAGACTGAAACACCTGGTTGGATGAATTTTATAAGAACCTTCAAGTTAAATGTGTGGCTTTCAAAGGCTAACTCAATTCTGTTTATATTACAGCTTCAACTAGTAAAAGAGCAAACCAAACAAGTATATTGGCTAAGACATAAGAAAATTTACAGTCTGTGGAGATTTTTACTGTACTTTTTTTTTTAATTGAGACGGAGTTTCGCTCTTGTTACCCAGGCTGGAGTGCAATTGCGCGATCTCGGCTCACCGCAAACTCTGCCTCCTGCCTCAGCCTCCTGAGTAGCTGGGATTACAGGCATGCACCACCATGCCCAGCTAATTTTTTTTTGTATTTTTAGTAGAGACGGGGTTTCACCATGTTGACCAGGATGGTCTCAATCTCTTGACCTCATGATCCACCCACCTTGGCCTCCCAAAGTGCTGGGATTACAGGCATGAGCCACCACGCCTGGCCCTACTGTACTGTTATATCCAAAGTTAGGATTTAGCTTAGGGCCAAAAAAAGAGAAGCCTCATGGAAGAGCCACTAAGTTAATGGTAGAGCACAAAATAAAGGCCAAGAATTGGGAAAGGGAGCTGGACACAAAACCAGGTTATGCTCCCAGCAGGTCCCTGATGATTGATGGCATTGGCCCCAGGCAGGTTATGTGGTAAGACCAGAATATTAAGGAATGATATGGCAGAGGAGAGTTACATTATTCAGGTTCTTTGCAAGTGTTATTTTTGTCCACCTATACATCCTTCTTTTTTTTTACTAAATCCTGATGCCTTCCCAGAATCACCTTCTTCTGCATTTTCAATTCATGTGCTTCAAGGAGGTCCCCTGTGACTTAGATCTAGCTAATTAGAGCATTCCATCCCCCTGATGTGTAGTATTTGTCCACAGATGGACAAACACCCAATCAGGGCCAGTGAAATTTAGTCAGATGTTTTTCTGATTCTGCTGAGAGGATAATTGTTTATTGTTGTTAGACTTAAACTTGGAAGGTTGTGAAAGCAGGATTCACATTGGACCTTTCGTATACTTGAAGCAATAAACTCCCATTTCTTTGTATAAGCTACATTTGGTTAAATTTTTCCAAAAGTGCAACTCAGGGAGTTATGATCAGGTGAACAGATGGTGACTTAAGAAATAAGCTAATTAATGCATCTTTTGTTCTCATCTTCATTTCTGAAAAAGAGGTCAACACAGTGTTTCTGAAAGTCTGAGTATACCTCCCAGAGGGGAATCAAGTGTTTTTCTGTTTGACTCACTAAAGAGTCTTGCCTTTAACAATAATCATTTATTATCTCCCATGGTTTCTGTAAGTGGGATGGCTTATCTCTGCTCCACAATATCCAGACCTTCAGAAGGAAGGCTTGAATACTGAGGGCTAGAATCTTCACTCATGTGTCTGGGAGTGGAGTTGATTCTGGCTATTGGCTGAGGACCTAACTCACTGAGACCTTAGGCCAAAACATTATCAAGTGGACTTTCTAGATTGCTTGGGCTTCCTCACAAGATGGTGGCTGAGTTCTAAGACAAACCAAACTGACAGAGACCAGACAGAAGTCACATAGCATCACTTCTACCACAATTTGTTAGCAGTGAATCCTTCCCACATTCACGGAGAGAGAACTATCATTTTATCTTTTGAAATGAAGAGTTTAAAGAATTTGTGGCCGGACACAGTGGCTCAAGCCTGTAATCCCAGCACTTTGGGAGGCTGAGGCAGGTGGATCACGAGGTCAAGAGATCGAGACCATGCTGGTCACATGGTGAAACCCCGTCTCTACTAAAAACACAAAAAATTAGCTGGACATGGTGGTGGTGCCTGTAATCCCAGCTACTCAGGAGGCTGAGGCAGGAGAATTGCCTGAACCCAGGAGGAGGAGGTTGCGGTGAGCCAAGATCGCGCCATTGTACTCCAGCCTGGGTAACGAGTGAAACTCCATTTCAAAAAAAAAAAGAATTTTCAAACAAATTTAAAAATTACCCCCAGATAAGGAAAGAGTTTTCTTTACACTGCAGAACTAGTTAAAATGTGGTAAATTATCATCTATAAGAGCAGGAAGCTAAAAATAGTTACCTAAAAAATCAAGAAAAAGTTATAATAAATATTTTATTTACACAAAGAGCAGTAATCTCTAAGAGAATTACCGACAGAAATAATTTAAAGTGATTGTCTCTGGGTACTGAGAATTCCACTGAGGGAGACAGTTACTTTACATTATAAGGTCTTTAGGAGTGTTTAAGCTGTTTTGAAATTATGAACCTATATTACTCTTGCTAAAATTGTGAAAATTAAACATTTAAATATTCATATATATTCTCCCCAAATCTAAACTCAAGTGTTTTTTTCTTTAAAAATTATTCTCTAGCTCCTCTCCACCTGTTTTGGGTTGAGCAGCCCTCCTAAGGGACATAAACCTAAGATCCACCACATTGCACTGAAGTGACCTGTGTCTCATGATACTTGGGATGCTTGTTGAGGGCAAGACTGTCTTGTATCTCTGTGTGAGAGTTAATACTGAGTGTCAACTTTATTGGCTTGAAAGATGCAAACTATTGGTCCTGGGTGTGTCTGTGAGTGTGTTGCCAAAGAGATTAACATTTGAGTCAGTGGGCTAGGAAAAGCAGACCTACTCTTAACCTGGGTGGGCACCATATGATCAGCTGCCAGTGTGGCTAGAATATAAAGCAGTTGGACTTCTGGACGAGATGGCTAAATAGGAACAGCTCCGGTCTGCACCTTCCACTGAGATCAACACAGAAGGTGGGTGATTTCTGCATTTCCAACTGAGGTACCCAGCTCAATTTACTGGGACTTGTTAGACAGTGGGTGCAGCCCACAGAGGGTGAGCCAAAGCAGAGTAGGGCCTGCCTCAGCGGGAAGTGCAAGGGGTCAGGTAACTCCCTCCTCTAACCAAGGGAAGCCCTGAGGTACTGTGCTGTGAAGAATTGTGTACTCCAGCCCAGATACTATGCTTTTCCCACAGTCTTCACAACCCACAGACCAGGAGCTTCCCTCTGGTGCCTATGCCAATGTAAAGACCAGTGACCCTGTGAAGGAACCAGGCCCTGGGTTTCAAGCACAAAAATAAGTGGTTGTTTGAGCAGACACCGAGCTAGCTTCAGGAGGTTTTTTTTTTTTTCATGCCCCAATGGAGCCTGGAGTGCCAGAGAGACAGAACCATTCACTCCCCACAAAGGAGGCTGAAGCCAGGAAGCCAAGTGGTCTAGCTCAGCTGATCCCACCCCCATGGAGCCCAGCAAGCTTAAATGCACTGACTTGAAGTTCTCACTACCAGCAAAGCAGTCTGAAGATAATCTGGGATGCTCAAGCTTCCTGCAGGGAGTGGCATCTGCCACTACTGAAGCTTGAATAGGCCAATTTCCCCCTCACGGTGTAAACAAAGCTGCTGGGAAGTTCAATCAGGGCAGATCCCACCACAGCTCCACAAAGCCACTGTTGCTAGACTACCTCTCCAATTTCCTCCCCTCTGGATGGTGTACTATAAAAAAAGGCAGCAGTCTCAGTCAGGAGCATATAGATCAAACTCCCATCTCCCTGGGACAGAGCACCTGGGGGAAGGGGCAGCTATGGGTGCAGCTTCAGCAGACTTAAATGTTCCTGCCTGCTGTGCTGATTCTGAAGAGAGCATAGGATCTCCCAGCATAGCACTGGAGCTATGCTAACGGACAGACTGCCTCCTCAAGTGGGTCCCTGACCCCCAAGCCTCCTGACTGGGAGACACCTCCCAGCAGGGTTGACGTGCACCTCATACAGGAGAGCTCCAGCATCTGGAGGGTGCCCCTCTGGGACAGAACTTCCAGAGGAAGGAATAGGCACCAGTCTGGTATTCTGCAGCCTCTGCTGGTGATGCAGGAAAACAGAATCTGGAGTGGTTCTCCAGCAAACTCCAAACTCCTGCAGCAGAGGGGCCTGTTAGAAGAAAAACTAACTAACAGAAAGGAATAGCATCAACATCAATCAAAAGGACGTCCACTCAGAAACTCCATTCAAAGCTCACCAACACCAAAGCCTAAAGGTAGTTAAATCTACAGAGATGATGAAAAAAGGCTGAAAATTCCAAAAACCAGAATGCGTCTTCTCCTCCAAAAGAACACAACTCCTCACCAGCAAGAGAACAAAACTGGATGGAGAGTAAGTTTGACAAACTGACAGAAGTAGGCTTCAGAAGGTGGGTAATAACAAACATCTCCAAGCTAAAGGAGCATGTTCTAACTTAATGCAAGGAAGCTAGGAACCTAGATAAAAGGTTAGAGGAGTTGCTAACTAGAACAACCAGTTTAGAAAAGAATATAAATGACCTGATGGAGTTGAAAAACACAGCATGAGAAGTTTGTGAAGCATACAAAAGTGTCAATACCTGAACTGATCAAGTGGAAGAAACGATATCAGAGATTGAAGATCAACTTAATGAAATAAAGTGTGAAAACAATATTAGATAAAAAAGAATGAAAAGGACTGAACAGTGGATCCCAGAAATATGGGACTATGTGAAAAGACCAAAGTTATGTTTGATTGGTGTACCTGAAAGCAATGAGGAGAATGGAACCAAGTGGGAATAAACACTTCAGGATATTATCCAGGAGAACGTCCCCAACCTAGCAAGATAGGCCAACATTCAAATTCGGAAAATACAGAGAACACCACAAAGACACTACTTGAGAAGAGCAACCTCAAGACACATAATCTTCAGATTCACCAAGGATGACATGAAGGAAAAATATTAAGGGCAGCCAGAGAGAAAAGTCAGGTTACCCACAGAGGGAAGCCCATTAGACTAACAGCAGATCTTTCTGTAGAAACCCTACAAGCCAGAAGACAGTGGGGGTCAATATTCGTCATCTTAAAGAAAATAATTTTCAACCCGGAATTTCATAACCAGCCAAACTAAGCTTCATAAGCAAAGGAGAAATAAAATCCTTTACAGACAAGCAACTGCTGAGAGATTTTTTCACCACCAGGCCTGCCAAACAACAGTTCCTGAAGGAAGCACTAAATATGTAAAGGAAAAACGAGTACCCACTACTGCGAAAACATATCCAATTGTAAAGACCATTGACACTATGAAGGAACTGCTTTCAACTAATGGGCAAAATAACCAGCTAGCAACATAATGACAGAATCAAATTTATACATAACAATATTAACCTTAAATGTAAACAGGCTAACTGCCCCAATTAAAAGACATAGACTGGCAAATTGGACAAAGAGTCAAGATCCATCAGTGTGCTGTATTCAGGAGACTCATCTTATGTGCAGAGACACACATAGGCTCAAAACAAAGGGATGGAGGAACATTTATCAAGCAAATGGAAAGGAAAAAAAAAGCAGGGGGTTGCAATCCTAGTCTCTAATAAAACAGACTGGAAACCAATAAAGATCAAAAAAGACAAAGAAAGGCATTGCATAATGGTAATGGGATCAGTGCAACAAGAAGAGCTATCTTAAATATATATGCACCCAATACAGGAGCACCCAGATAAAGCAAATAGAGACCTACAAAGAGACTTCGACTCCCACACAACAATAGTGGGAGACTTTTACACACTACTGTCAATATGAGACAGATCAATGAGACAGAAAATTAACAAGAACATTCAGGACATGAACTCATCTCTGGACCAAGCAGACCTAATAAACATCTGCAGAACTCTCCAACCCAAATTGGCAGAATATACATTCTTCTCAGCACTACATTGCACTTATTCTAAAGTTGACCACATAACTGGAAGTGAAACACTCCTCAGCAAATGCAAAGGAATGGAAATCATAACAAACAGTCTCTCAGACCACAGTGCAATCAAATTAGAACTCAGGATTAAGAAACCCACTCAAAACACATAACTACATGGAAACTGTAAAACCTGCTCCTAATGACTACTGGGTAAATAACCAAATGAAGGCAGAAATAAGTAAGTTCTTTGAAACCAATGAGAACAAAGACACAATGTATTAGAATCTCTGTGACAGAGCCTAAGCAGTGTTTAGAGGGAAATTTATAGCCCTAAATGCCCACAAGAGAAAGCAGGAAAGATCTAAAATCGACACCCTAACATCACAATTAAAAGAATTAGAGAAGCAAAGAAAACAAATTCAAAAGCTAGCAGAAGACAAGAAATAACTAAGATCAGAGCCAAAGTGAAGGAGACAGAAACATGAAAGACCCTTCAAAAAATCAATGAATCCAGGAACTGGTTTTTTGAAAAGATCAACAAAATAGACCACTAGCCAGACTAATAAAAAAGAAAAGAGAAAAGAATCAATAGACAAAACGAGAAATGATAAAGGGGAGGGTATCACCACTGATCCCACAGAAATACAAACTACCATCAGAGAAGACTATAAACACATCTATGCAAATAAACTAGAAAATCTAGAAGAAATGGGTAGATTCCTGGATACATACACCCTCTCAAGACTAAATCAGAAGAAGTCGAATCCCTGAATAGACCAATAACAAGTTCTGAAATTGAGGCAGTAATTAATAGCCTACCAACCAAAAAAAGCCCAGGACTGGACAGATTCACAGCCAAATTATACCAGAGTTACAAAGAGGAGCGGGTACCATTCCTTCTGAAACTATTCCAAACAATAGAAAAAGAGGAGCTCCTCCCTAACTCATTTTATGAGGCCAGCATCATCCTGATACCAAAACCTGGTACAGACACACATAAAAAAGGAAATTTCAGGCCAATATCCCCGATGAACATTGATGCAAAAATCCTCAATAAAATACTGGCAAACCAAATCCAGTAGCACATCAAAAAGCTTATCCACCATGATCAAGTTGGCTTTATCCCTGCAATGCAAGGCTGGTTCAGCATACACAAATTCAATAAACGTAATCCATCACATAGACAGAACCAATCACAAAAACCACATGATTATCTCAATAGATGCAGAAAAGACCTTCAATAAAATTCAACACCCCATTCATACTAAAAACTCTCAATAAACTAGGTATTGATGGAATGTATCTCCAATTAATCAGAGCTATTTATGACAAACCCACAGCCAATATCATACTGAATGGGAAAAGCTGAAAACATTCCCTTTGAAAACTGGCACAAGGATGCCCTCTCTCACCACTCCTATTCAACATACTATTGGAAGTTCTGGCCAGGACAATCAGGCAAGAGAAAGAAATAAAAGGTATTTGAATAGAAAAAGGGGAAGTCAAACTGTCTCTGTTTGCAGATGACATGATTCTATATTTAGAAAACCCTAGCATCTCAGCCCCAAATCTCCTTAAGCTGATATGCAACTTCAGCAAAGTCTCAGTACACAAAATCAATGTGCAAAACTCACAAGCATTCCTGTACACCAATAATAGAGAGCCAAATCATGAGTGAACTCCCATTCACAATTGCTATAAAGAGAATAAAATACCTAGGAATACAACTTAACAAGGGATGTGTGAAGGACATCAAGGAGAACCACAAACCACTGCTAAAGAAAATAAGAGCGGACACAAACAAATTGAAAAATATTCCATATTCATGGATAGGAAGAATCAATATCATGAAAATGGCCATACTGCCCAAAGTAATTTGTAGATTCAATGCTATCCCCATCAAGCTACCATTGACTTTCTTCACAGAGTTAGGAAAAACTACTTTAAATTTCATATGAAACCAAGGAAGAGCCTGGATAGCCAAGATGATCATAAGCAACAAGAACAAAGCTGGAGGCATCACGCTACCTGACTTCAAATGTACTACAAGGCTAAAGTAATCAAAACAGCATGGTACTGGTGCCAAAACAGAGATATAGACCAGTGGAACAGAACAGAGACCTCAGAAATAGCACCACACATCTACAACCACCTAATCTTTGACAAACCTGACAAACACAAGCAATGGGGAAAGGATTCCCTATTTAATAAATGGTTCTGGGAAAACTGTCTAGCTATGTGCAAAAAACAGAAACTGGACCTCTTCCTTACACCTTATATAAAAATTAACTCAAGATGGGCTGGGCACGGTGGCTCACACCTGTAATCCCAGCACTTTGGGAGGCCGAGGCGGGTGGATCACGAGGTCAAGAGATCGAGACCATCCTGATCAACATGGTGAAACCCCGTCTCTACTAAAGATACAAAAAATTAGCTGGGCATGGTGGCGCATGCCTGTAATCCCAGCTACTCAGGAGGCTGAGGCAGGAGAATTGCCTGAACCCAGGAGGCAGAGGTTGCGGTGAGCCGAAATCGGGCCATTGCACTCTAGCCTGGGTAACAAGAGCGAAAACTCCATCTCAAAAAAAAAAACAAAGAAAAATTAACTCAAGATGGATTAAAAACTTAAATGTAAGGCCTAAAACCATAAAAACCCTAGAAGAAAACCTAGGCAATATCATTCAGGACATACGCATGGGCAAAGACTTCATGACTAAAGCACCAAAAGCAATGGCAACAAAAGCCAAAACTGATGAATGGGACCTAATTAAACTAAAGAGCTTCTGCACAGCAAATGAAATTATCATGAGAGTGAACAGGCAACCTATAGAATGGGAGAAAAATTTTGCAATCTATCCTTCTGACAAAGGACTAATATCCAGAATCTACAAAGAACTTAAACAAATTTACAAGAAAAAAACAACCCCAATCTCATGTCCTTCTCATATTTCAAAACACAATGATAAAAAACAAAACAAACAAAAAAAAACAACCCCATCAAAAAGTGGGTAAAGGATATGAACAGACACTTCTCAAAAGAAGACATTTATGCAGCCAACAAACATATTTTAAAAAGCTCATCAACACTAGTCACTAGAGGAATGCAAATCAAAACCACAATGAGATACCATCTCATGCCAGTTAGAATGGCAATCATTAAAAAGTCAGGCAACAACAGATGCTGGAGAGAATGTGGTAAAATAGGAACGCTTTTACACTGTTCATGGAAGTGCAAATTAGTTCAACCATTGTGGAAGATAGGGTGGCTATTCCTCAAGGATCTAGAAGTAGAAATATCATTTGACCCAGTTATCCCATTACTGTCTATATACCCAAAGGATTATAAATCATTCTACTATAAAGACACATGTACACTTATGTTTACTGCAGCACTGTTCACAATAGCAAAGACTGAACCAACCCAAATGCCCATCAATGATAGACTGGATAAAGAAAATGCAGCACATATACACCATGGAATACTATGCAGCCATAAAAAATGATGAGTTTATGTTCTTTGCAGCAACATGGAAGAAGCTGGAAACCATCATTCTCAGCAAACTAACACAAGAACGGAAAACCAAACACTGCATGTTTTCACTCATAAGTGTGAATTGAACAATGAGAACACATGGACACAGGAACAGGAACATCACACACTGGGACCAGTGAGAGTGGGGAGCTAAGGGAGGGATAGCATTAGGAGAAATGCTTAATGTAGATGATGGGGTCATGGGTACAGCAAACCTCCATGGCACGTGTATACCTATATAACAAACCTGCATGTTCTGCACATGTATCTAAAAACTTAGTTCATATATATATATATATATATATATAAAGCAGTCAGAAAAATGTGAAAAGATGAGGCTGGCCTAGCCTCCCAGTCTATATCTTTCTCTTGTGCTGGGCCCTTCCTTCCCTTGAACATCAGATTCTGAGTTCTTCAGTTTTGGCTTTCCTTGCTTCTCAGCTTGTAGATAGCCTATCGTGGAACTTTGTGATTATGTGAATTAATAAACTCCCATATATATATATCTCCATCCTATTAGTTATCTCCCTCTAGAGAACTGTGACTAACACACTCTGTATTTCCAAAATTAGAGCATAATAAATGGCATGTGATAACTACACAGTAAACCTATTTTAATAAATGAAGAGGAGTGACATGTTTGGATGCTCCTTAAGAAAAATAACTCATGGCCATATTACTAGTAGAGTGTGCAAGTGGCAGGGGGGAACATTGTATATGTGTATATTCTGCAAGTGGGTATTTGGGAGCTGTGGGAAATAGACCTGTGGGAAGGAATGAAATCCTGTAAGGAGCATTTATTTGTAACATATCGATAAGATTCTGAAGCCTGAGGCAGGGCGGTGGCAGGAAGAATGGTGAGATGATCATGGGAAACATGATTTGATCTAGAGTAAACATACCTAGCACTGAATGTGGGGTGTGAGGGGAAAGGGACAAATATAGAAGACACATATATGGGGAGAGGTGACTAGGAGAAACCACAAAAGGACTTGTGGTTTTGTAGGTAAGGGAAAAGCTATGCCACAGGGTCAGTGTGGCCAGGCCTAGCGGCCTATGGATTCCCCACTACTGTGCCTTCCGTCTTTGGAGGCAGTTCTCCAACCCAACCTGGGGTCAAGGAGGGTTGCTCCAGTTTGCATACCTGCTCCTTAGACAAAGCTGAATATCAGAACTTCTATAGTTACACTTCATGAAGGTAAAAAGATATGAAAGAAGTTAAACATGTTCACAGTCAGGGTGGGGCTAGAGCTGAGACAGGTCAAAATGAGGAGCTTAATATGGGCCAGTTATCATCTGACTGGAAGAAACTGTGATAGTATATATTTCCCATAAGCAATTCTATCCAGATTTTTCACCGTATTGTTTAGATTTGCTTGGGAGAAATGGTATGGGTTTCTCTCTTATCAGCTTTCTGTGATTTTTTTCAATGCTCTTTGGCAGACACTGTGCTGTCATTAAGATTTAAAATTCTGAAAACTATTCAACAATAAAGAAAATTATTTTGAGACATTAAATGAAAAACTAAACAAAATTGTATATACACAATAATAACTATAAAAATGTATCATGCGTATGCATAGACGCTGGTAAGAAACTCAGAAGTTGTATTTGTTTGGGTGTCAAGAGAGTGTAAGGACTTTTCTTACATTGTTGTTTCCATTAACTTTGTTTTAACTAAAAATATTCACTTAAGGTATTCATGGATTTTAAAATTGTACTGAGAAAGTTGCACTGCTCACAGTCATGATTGTGAGAGTAAACATAGGGCATCTCCTGATCAAATAAAGTATATTAAAAAGAAGAAACCCAAGGCCCTTAAGGCAGAGAACAGGAACGTCTATGCAGTTTAGAAATCAAATGAGATTTGATTGTATGTTATAGAAAATATGTGCCAAATTTGAAAAAATATGTGCTCTAACAAGTGATATCATAATCAGAATACAGTCATTTATCATTCTTTTGAAAAATAATATATAACAAAGAGTCTCCAATGTAATGACCAGAAGTACAACTAGAAGCCCTGAGGTTCTTGGTATTGGAAATTAGGTAAAAAGAAGCGGGGTGTGCAGCAGCATAGAAATATGTTTTTTCATCAAAAGCTTTGGAGAAGGATGGGGAGTGGGGAGTTGGGATTTTATAAGAGCAGAATCAAATTAAATTATATGAAGTAATACCAACGAATACAAGCAAGAGTAAAAGTGATTTTTAAAAATATCTCGAGAAAAATATTCCAGACAATAAAGATGGCATGTCACAGAAACATATCTATTTTGACTCTTGCAACCTTATGAAAAAATAGTGCTGGGATTGAAAAATACATCAACCTACAAGAACATAGAGAAAAGTTTAGGAGCAGAACAGCAACAATGCCTTGGAAGCCAGAAAACAGATGAATAAATCTTAAATATCAGAATAGATGTGAGAAAACAACATAACAAGCCAGCAGCAATGAGTTGAAAGATTTACAACAAAGAATCTCAAAAAAGCCTGGGGAAATAAGTAGCAGTAGGTATTTGTAGAAGAGAGGGTTAACAGAATTTTTTTTTTTTCTTTTCGAGAAGGAGTCTGTTGACAGGCTGGAGTGCTGTGGCACAATCTCGGCTCACTGCAACCTTTGCCTCCCAGGTTCAAGCAGTTCTCCTGCCTCAGCTTCCTGAGTAGCAGTGATTATAGGCACGGGCCACCATGCCCGCTAATTTTTGTATTTTTAGTAGAGACGGGATTTCATCATGTTGGTAAGGCTGGTCTCGGACTCCTGACCTCCTGATCCACCCGCCTCAGCCTCCCAAAGTACTGGGATTATGGGCATGAGCCAGTGCGGCCAGCCAGAAGAATCCTCAAAACGAGGACTAGGGTGAGAGCCTGTTTAAGAAGCAGTTAGATACCATATCCTCTCATTCCACACAGCCAAGTTATTGATCCTGCCCAGCCACAGCGAAAAGACTTAATTTGGAGAGAATAAAAGGTATGTAGAATAGGAAACACTGAAAACAGGGCAAATGAGTGACATTTCCATACACAATGCCAAAATCTCCAGCTTCTATGGATAACCAGTTGTCAGGGGAAAAGCCGCCAACATGACAAAGGCATCAAAAAAAGGAAACAGAGCCAGGCGTGATGGCTCACGCCTGTAATCCCAGCATGTTGGGAGGCTGAGGGGGGTGAATCACAAGGTCAAGGGATCAAGACCATCCTGGTGAACATGGTGAAACTCTGTCTCTATTAAAAATACAAAAATTAGCTGGGTGTGGTGGCATGTGCCTGTAGTGCCAGCTACTCGGGAGGCTGAGGCAGAAGAATTGCTTGAACCCGGGAAGCAGAGGTTGCAGTGAGCCGAGATTGTGCCACTGAACTCCAGCCTGGCTCCTGGTAACAGAGCAAGACTCTGTCTAAAAAAAACAAAAACAAAAACAAGGAGCTCCTAGCAGGGCAGGACAATGGAATGGATACTCATAAAGAAAGCCCTAACTCCCCGAGACAGAGCACCTGAGGAAAAAAAGGGGTTTTATGAGTTCTGCTGCAGCAGACCTAAACATCCCAGCCTAACAGCCCTGAATGAACAAAGGAGCTCACAGCTCAGTACTTGAGCTCCAATAAAGTACAGACCGTCTCCTCAAGCAGCTCCCTGACCCCTGTATATCCAGAGTCACCTCAAAAAGGACTGATCAGACTGACATTTGGTGGGCATCATTCTGGGACAAAGACAGCAGAAGAAGAAACTGATAGCAGAAGAAGTAACTGGTCACTGTTTTGCAGCTGCTACACGTGCACCCCAGACAAGCAGGGCCTAGAGTGGACCTCAGTAGTTGTACAGCAGAGGGGATAGACTGTTAGAAGGAAAACTAAGCAACAGAAATACTTCATTATCAACAATCTGGGCATCCACTCAGAGACCCAATCAAAAAGTCAGCAACTACTCAGACGACAGGTGGATACACCCACAAAGATGGGAAGAAACCAGAGCAAAAAGAAGGAAAACACCGAAAACCAAAACACCTTGCCTCCTACAAAAGACCAAAACTCCTCGCCAACAAGGGAACAAAGCTGGACAGAGAATGAGGGTGATGAAATGATGGAATCAGACTACAGAAGGTGGATAATGAGAAACTTCCGTGAGCTAAAAGAACATGTTCTAAATCAATGCAAAGAAACTAAGAACCTTGAAAAAAGATTTGAAAAAAGACTTGAGGAAATGATAACAAGAATGGACAACTTAGAGAGGAATATGAATGAATTGAAGGAGCTGAAAAACACAACACGAGAACTTCGCAAAGCATGCACAAGTTTCAACAGCCGAATTGACCAAGCAGAAGGAAGAATATCAGAAGTCAAAGATCAACTCAATGAAATAAAACAAGAAACCAAGATTAGAGAAAAAAGTGCAAAAAGGAATGAACAAAGTCTCCAAGAAATGTGGGACTATGTGAAGAGACCTAACCTACGTTTGATAGGTGTACCAGAATGTGATGAAGAGAATGAATTCAAGCTGGAAAATACTCTTCAGGATATTATCCAGGAAAATTTCCCCAACCTAGCAAGCCAGGCCAATACTCAAATCCAGGAAATACAGAGAAAACCACAAAG
>JAPYYA010002082.1:0-14409 GCA_028533165.1 Leontopithecus rosalia | reverse complement strand
GCCCATGGTTCCTTGGTACTCTAGCCCTCTTCCCTCCACATGAGTGGCTGACACCACAAAACTTCTGGTTTACCTCCATGAGCAGAAAGGAAGGATGCAGGAATGTGCCCACAACATCCAACTGGCATTGTATGTATCTCTTGCATTTCTTGTTTGGATGCATCAAAGTAAAAACAACTTTAAACCAAAAAAAAAAAAAAAACATAAAAACAGAGGAATATAAGAAATCTGATGCTGGCAGGGCATATGCTACCTTTGGCACCACCTCCACTAAACTCGGGACGGGCTCGCAAGGCCGGGGTGGCCACAGTGCCAAAAGACAAGCACAAAGGAGCTGCGTTCCATTGTTATTTATTTACTTATGTATTTCTTGTGATTGTGGCTGTGCTTTAGGAATCAAATACACATAGATTTGAGGTACGATTTAGAAAATATGTAGAAAGTTAACTGGACTTGGTGGTGTGGACACCTGCAACACCAGCTACATTGAAGGCATTGGCAGGACAATCTCTTGAACCCAGGAGGGAGGTGTGGCAATGAGCCAAGATCGCACAGTTGCACTCCAGCCCGGGTGACAAAAGGGAAACTGTACGTCATAAAGAAAGGCTGGGCAACGAGTGGAGTCCCACAGGCACCTCGTTTCCTTTCAGTGGTGCACACTCATCTGTCTGATTTCTTTTCTTTTGTTTTTCTTCTTCTCCTATTTTAAGTGTGGCGAGTTTTCACCGGGATGCATAGGCTGATCTGGAACCCGCTACCACAGTTGACCCGCTCACCTAGGACTTCCAAAGGGCTAGGATTCCTGGTGTGGGTCACATGGCCTGGCCAAGTCACCCTGATTTCTTTTTTAATAATAAAGTCGGCTTGCCGGGTGTGGTGGCTCACCAGAGGCTTGCATCTGGGCGCTTTGAATACCAATTAGGGTGGACCAGGCAAGGATGAGGGTTTTAGACCGCCTTAAACAAAATGGTGAAACACGCTCTGTGAAACGAAAACAAACCATGGGTTGGGTGCAGCGGCTCATGCCTTTAATCCTAGCACTTTGGAATTCTGAGACGGATGGATTGTGAGGTCACAGTTTCGAGACAGGCCTCCAATGACACAAGGCAACCCACTCCCTATATCAAACATAAAATCAGAGCAAAATAAGAAATCTGAGTCTGGCATGGTATGCGCTATTTTCGGCAGCAACTACACTAAAATCGAGACGGGCATGGAAGGCCAGGGTGGCCCCAGTGCCAAAAACAAACCCATAAAGTTGATGTGTTCCGTTTTTATTTATTTACTTAAGTATTTCTCGTTATTGTGGCTGTATTTTAGAAATCAAATACCGATAGACTTGAGGTACGAGTTACAAAAATATAGAAAGATAGCTGGACGTGGTGGTGTGGACACCTGCAACCACAGCTCCATTGAAGGCATAGGCAGGACAACCCCTTGAACCCAGAATGCCTGTGTGGCAATAAGCCCAGATCGAACCATTGCACAATAGCTCGGGGGACAAGAGGGAACAGTACGTCATAAGGAAAGGCTGGGCTAGGGATGGAGTCCCGCAGGCACCCCATTTTGTTTCAGTGTTGCACACTGATCTGTCTGATTTTTTTCTTTTCTTTTTCTTTTTTTTTTATTTTAAGTGTGGTGTGGATTCAATGGGAAGCACAGGCTGATCTGGAACCCGCGACCTCAGTTGACCCGCTCACCTAGGCCTCCCAAAGGGCTAAAATTGCTGGTGTGAGTCACTGAGCCTGGCCCAGTCTCCCTGATTAGAATTTTAATAATAAATTCGGCCAGCCTGGCGTGGTGGCACACGGAAGCCTTTCATCCAGGCAATCTGAATACCAATTAGAATGGAACAGGCGAGGTTCGGGGTTTGATCCCGCCCCAAACAAAATGGTGAAACCGGTCTCTGAAACGAAAACAAAACGTGGTTTGGGCTCGGCGGCTTCCCCCTGTAACCGTAGAAGTTTGGAATGCCGAGGAGAACGGATTGTGAAGTCACAGGTTTGACATGGGCCTCCAACTACACGACAAAACACGCTCCCTATATAAAACATAAAAACAGAGGAAAATAAGAAATCTGAGGCAGGCATGGAATGCGTTCGCTTCGGAATCACGTACACTATAATCAGGATGCCATAGGGAATCCCAGGGTGGTCTCAGCGTGAAAATGTCACGCAGAAGTGCAGTCTTCCATTTTTAATTATATATGTATTTTTTTAAATTGTGGCTGATTTTTAGAAATCAAATACACATAGACTTGAGGTACGAGTTACAAAAATATAGAAATTTAGCTGGACGTGGTGGTGCAGACACCTGCAACCCCAGCTACATTGAAGGCATAGGCAGGACAATCGCTTAAACCAAGAAGGCCGGTGTGGCAATAAGCCAAGTTTGCACCATTGCTCTCCAGCCTGGGTGACAAGAGGAAAACAGTACGTCATAAGGAAAGGCTGGGCTAGGGTTGAAGTTCCACAGGCACCTTGTTTTGTTTCAGTGGTGCACACTGATCTGTCTGTTTTATTTTCTTTTTCTTTTTCACCTATTTTATGTGTGGCGAGGTTTCAATGGGATAGCAGGCTGATCCGGAACCCGCGACCTCAGTTGACCCACTCACCTACGCCTCCAAAAGGGCTAGGATTGCTGGTATGAGTCACAGAGCCCAGCCCAGTCTCCCTGATTTGTTTTTTAATAATAAAGTAGGCCGGCTGGGCGCGGTGGCTCACGGGAGCCTTTCATCCAGGCAATCTGAATACCAATTAGGGTGGAACAGGCGAGGTTCTGGGTTTGAGCCCGCCCCAAACAAAATGGTGAAACCCGGTATCTGAAACAAAAACAAAACTTTGGTTGGGCTCGGTGGCTTCCGCCTTTAACCCCAGAACTTTTGAATGCTGAGGAGAACGGATGCTGAAATCACAGATTCGACAAGGGCCTCCAACAACACGATGAAACGCGCTCCCTATATAAAACAGAAAAACAGAGCAAAATAAAAAATCTGAGGCAGGCATGGAATGCTCTCCCTTCGGAATCACATACACTATAATCAGGATGCCATACGGAATTCCGGGGTGGTTGCAGCGTGAAAATTTTACACAAGTTTTGGTTTCCGTTTTTATTTATATATGTATTTTTCAAAATTGTGGCTGAGTTTTAGGAATCAAGTACACATAGACTTGAAGTACGAGTTACAAATATATAGAAATTTAGCTGAAATTTACAAATTTATAGAAATTTACAAATATATAGAAATATATAGAAATTTAGGTGGTGTGGACACCTGCAACCACAGCTCCATTGAAGGCATAGGCAGGACAATCGCTTGAACCCAGAAGGCCCGTGTGGCCATAAGTCAATATCGATCCATTGCACTCTAGCCCGGGTGACAAGAGAAAAACAGTACGTCATAAGAAAAGGCTGAGCTAGGGGTGGAGTCCCACAGGCACCCCGTTTCGTTTCAGTGGTGCACACTGATCTGTCTGATTTCTTATCTTTTCTTTTTCTTTTTCTCCTATTTTAAGATTGGCGAGTTTTCAATGGGATGCGCAGGCTGATCTGGAACCCGCGATCTCAGTGCACCCACTCACCTAGGCCTCCCAAAGGGCTAGGATTGCTGGTGTGAGTCACAGAGCCCGGCACAGTCTCCCTGATTTCTTTTTTAATAATAAATTTGGCCAGCTGGGCGCGGTGTTTCATGGGAAACTCTCTTCTGTGCTCTTTGAATACCAATTAGGGTGGAATAGTTGAGGTTGTGGGTTAGAGCCCGCCCCAAACAAATTGGTGAAACCCGGTCTGTGAAAGGAAAACAATACTTGGTTTGGGCTCGGCAGCTCACCCCTGTAATATCAGCATTTTGGAATTTTGAGACGGATGAATTATGAGGTCACAGTTTGGAGTCCGGCCTCCAACGACAAAACGAAACTCGCTCCCTATATGAAACATAAAAACAGAGCAAAATAAGAAATCTGATGCTGGCATGGCATACGCTACCGTCGGAACCGCCTCCACTAAAATCGAGAATGGCACAGAAGGCCGGGGAAGTCGTAGGACCAAGAAGACATGCAACAAAGTGCTGCGTTTCGTTTTTATTTATTTACTTATGTATTTCTTGTTATTGTAGCTGTGTTTTAGGAATCAAATAAACATAAATTTGAGGTACAAGGGAGAAAAAAATAGAAAGTTAGCTTGACGTGGCTGTGTGGACACCTGCAACCCCAGCTATATTGAAGGCATTGGCAGGACAATCGCTTGAACCAACGCAGTGGGTGTGGCAATAAGCCCAGATCGCACTGTTGAACTCCAGCTCGGGTGACAAGTGGGAAACTGTACATCATAAAAAAAGGTTGGGCGAAAGGTGGAGTCCCACAGGCATTTCGTTTTGTTTCAGTGAGGCACACTGATCTCTCTGATTTCTTTTCTTTTCTTTTTCTTCTTCTTTTTTTTTAAGTGTGGCAAGATTTTTCCGTGATGTGCAGGCTGATCTGGAACCCGCGACCACAGTTGACCCGCTCACCTAGGCCTACCAAAATGCTAGGATTGCTAGTGTGAGTCACATAGCCCGGCCCAGTCTCCCTAATTTCTTTTTCAATAATAAAGTCGGCCGTCCTGGGGCGGTAGCTCACAGGAGCCTTTTCTCTGGGCGCTTTGAATAACAATTAGGGTGGAACTGGCGAGGTTGTGGGTTAAAGCCCGCCCCAAACAAAATGGTGGAACCCGGTGTGTGAAACAAAAACAAAACTTGCTTTGGGCTCGGTGGCTCACAGCTGTAATTCCAGCACTTTGGAATTCGGAGGTGGACAGATCGGTAGATAACAGATTCCAGAAAGGCCTCCAATGACACAAGGCCACCCGCTCCCTATATGAAACATAAAAAAAGAGCAAAATAAGAAATCTAAGGCTGGCATGGAATTCGCCACCTTCAGCAGCACCTAAACTAACATTGGGAAGGGCACGGAAGGCCGGTGTGGCCACAGAGTCAAAAGGACACACAAAGAGGGGCAGCGTTCCATTTTTATTTATTTACTTATGTATTACTTGTTATTGTGTCTGTGTTTTAGGAATAAAATACACATAGATTTGAGGTACGAGTTACAAAAATATAGAGAGTTAGCTGGATTTGGTGGTGTGGACACCTGCAACCCCATCTATATTGAAGGCATTGGCAGGAAAATCTCTTGAACCCTGATGGCCAGTGTGGCTATAAGCCAAGATCTCACTGCTGCACTCCAGCCTGGGTGACAAGAGGAAAACAGTACGTCATAAGAAAAGGCTGGGAAAGGGGTGGAGTCTTGCAGGTACCCCGTTTCGTTTCACTGGTGCACATTGCTCTGGCTGATTTCTTTTCTTTTCTTTTCCTTTTTCTCCTATTTTAAGTGTGGTGAGTTTTCACCAAGATGTGCAGGCTGATCTGGAACCCGCGACCTAAGTGGACCTGCTCACCTTGGCCTCCCAAAGTGCTAGGATTGCTCTTGTGAGTCACAGGACATGGCTCAGTCTCCTTGATTTGTTTTTAACACTAAATTTATCCGGCTGGTCCAGAGGCTCACTGGAGCCTTTCATCCAGGCAATCTGAATACCATTAGGGTGGAACAGGCGAGGTTGTGGGTTTGAGATCGCCCCAAACAAAATGGTAAAACCCTGTCTCTGAAACAAAAACAAAATTTGTGTTAAGCTCGGTGGCTCCCCCCTGAAACCCAAGCACTTTGGAATGCCGAGGAGGATGGGTCCTGAAGTCACAGGTTCGACACAGGCCTCAAACAACAGGATGCTACATGCTCCCTATATAAAACATAAAAACAGAGTAAAATAAAAAATCTGAGGCAGGCATGGAATGCGCTCGCTTTGGAATCACATACACTATAATCAGGATGCCATATGAAATCCCGGTGTGGCCGCAGCTTGAAAATGTAACGCAGGAAGTGCTGTGTTCTGTTTTCATTTATATGTATTTGTTGATATTGTGGCTGAGTTTTAGAAATCAAATACACATAGACTTGAAGTATGAGTTACAAAAATATAGAAATTAGCTGGACGTGGTGGTGTGGACACCTGCAACTCCAGCTACATTGAAGTCATAGGCAGGACAATCGCTTGAACCCAGAAGGCCGGTGTGGCAATAAGCCAAGATGGCACCATTGCACTCCATCCCGGGTGAGAAGAGGAAATCCACACCTCATATGGAAAGGCTGGGTTAGGGGTGTAGTCCCGCAGGCACCCCGTTTGGTTTCAGTGGTGCACACTGATCTGTCTGATTTCTTTTCTTTTCTTTTTCTTTTTCTCCTATTTTAAGTGTGGTGAGCTTTTAATGGCATGTGCAGGCTGAACTGGAACTCGCAACCTCAGTTGACCCACTCACCTAGGCCTACCAAAGGGCTAGGATTGCTGGTGTGAATCACAGAACCTGGCCCAGTCTCCCTGATTTGTTTTTTAATAATAAACTCTGCCGGCCATGCGCAGTGTCTAATGGGAGCCTTTCATTTGGTCACTTTGAATACTAACTAGGGTGGAACAGGTGAGGTTGTGGGTTATAGCCCCCCCAAAACAAATTGGTGAAACCCGGTCTGTGAAAGAAAAGCAATACCTGGTTTGGGCTCAGTGGCTCACCCCTTTAATCCCAGCACTTTGGAATTTTGAGACGGATAGATGGTGAGGTCACAGTTTGGAGACTGGCCTCCAACGACACAACAAAACTTGCTCTCTATATGAAACATAAAAACTGAGCATAATCAAAAATCTGATGCTGGCATGGCATGCGCTACCTTCTGCAATGCCTCCACTCAAATTGGGAAGGGCACAGAAGGCCGGGGAGGTCATAGCACCAACAAGACACGCAACGAGGTGCTGCGTTCCGTTTTTATTTATTTATTTATGTATTTCTTGTAATTGTGGCTGTGTGTTAGGAATCAAATACATATAGATTTGAGGTAGGAGGAAGATAAAATATAAAAAGTTAGCTGGACGTGGCGATGTGGACACCTGCAACCCCAGCTACATTGAAGGCATTGGCAGTACAATCGCTTGAACACAGGAGGCGTGTGTGGAAATAAGCCATGATCGCACTGTTGCACTGCAGCCCAAATGACAAGTGGTAAACTGTACGTCATAACAAAAGGCTGGGCTAGGTGTGGAGTTCAGCAGGCACACTGTTTTGTTTCAGTGGTGCACACTTATCTGTCTGATTTCTTTTCTTTTCTTTTTCTTTTTCTCCTATTTTAAGTTTGGCGAGTTTTCAATGAAATGCGCAGGCTGATCTGTAACCCGTGACCTCAGTTGACCCACTCACCGTGGCCTCCCAAAGAGCTAGAATTGCTGGTGTGAGTCACAGAGCCCAGCCCATTCTCCCTGATTTCTTTTTTAATAATGAAGTCTGCTGGCCGGGCGCATTGTCTCACGGGAGACTTTTCCCTGGGTGCTTTGAATAACAATTAGGGTGGGACTGGTGAGGTTGTGGGTTAAAGCCTGCCTCAAACACAATGGTGAAATCTGGTCTGTGTAACTAAAACAAAACTTGGTTTGGGCTCGGTTGCTCACCCCTGTTATCCCAGCACTTTGGAATTCAGAGGTGGACAGATTGGGAGATCACAGTTTCCAGATGAGCCTCCAATGACAAAAGGCCACCTGCTCCCTATATAAAACATAAAATAAGAAATCTGAGGCAGGCATGGAATGCACTCGCTTCTAAATCCTGTACACTATAATCAGGATGCCATACGGAATCTTGGGGTGGTCGCAATGTGAAAATGTCACGCAAGAAGTGCAGTGTTCCGTTTTCATTTATATATGTATTTTTCGAAATTGTGGCTGAGTTTTAGAAATCAAATACACATATACTTCAGGTAGGAGTTTCAAAAATATGGAAAGTTAGCTGGACGTGGTGGTGTGGACACCTGCAACCACAGCTACATTGAAGGCATAGGCAGGACAATCGCTTGAACCCAGAAGGCTGGTGTGGCAATAAGCTGAGATCGCACTGTTGCACTAGAGCCCAGGTGACAAGAGGAAAATAGTATGTCATAAGGAAAGGCTCGGCTAAGTGTGGAGTCCGCAGGCACCTCATTTCCTCTCAGTGGTGCACACTGATATTTCTGATTTCTTTTCTTTTCTTTTTCTTCTTCTCCTATTTTAAGTGTGGCGAGTTTTCATTGGGATGCGCAGGCAGATCTGGAACTCATGACCTCAGTTGACCTGCTAACCTAGGTCTCACAAAGGGCTAGTATTGCTGGTGTGAGTCACAGCGCCTGGCCCATTCTCCCTGATTTCTTTTTTAATAATAAAGTTTACCAGCTGGGCACCGGGTCTCACGAGAGCCTTTTATCTGGGCACTTTCAATACCAATTAGGGTGGTAATGACGTGGTTGTGGGTTAGAGCCCGCCCAAAACAAATTGTTGAAACCCGGTCTTGAAAGGAAAACAATACTTGGTTTGGGCATTGCGACTCACCACTGTAAACCCAGCACTTTGGAATTGCGAGTTGGACAGATCGTGAGGTAACAGTTTGAAGACGGGCCTCCAATGACACAACGCAACCAGCTCCCTATGTGAAACATGAAAATAAAGCAAAATACAAAATCTGATAATGGCATGGCATGAGCTACCTTCGGCACCACCTCCACCAAAATCGGGACGTGAACGAAAGACCGGGGTGGCCGCAGTGCCAACAAGACACGCAAAAATGTGCTGCATTCCGTTTTTATTTATTTACTTAAGTATTTCTTGTTATTGTGGCTGTGTTTTAGGAATCAAATACACATAGATTAGAGGTATGAGGTAGACAAAAAGTAGAAAGTTAGCTGGACATAACGGTGTGACACCTGCAGCCCCAGCTACATTGAAAGCATTGGCAGGACAATCGCTTGAACCCAGGAGGCGGGTGTGGCAATAAGCCAAGATCAAACTGTTGCACTCTAGCCCGGGTGACAAGAGGGAAACAGTACGTCGTAAAGAAAGGCTGGGAGAAATGGGGAGTCCCGCAGGCATCTCATTTTGTTTCAGTGGTGCACACTGATCTGTCTGATTTGTTTTCTTTTCTTTTTCTTCTCCTATTTTAAGTGTGATGGGTTTTCACCGGGATGTGCAGGCTGATCTGGAACCCACGACCTCAGTTGACCCGCTCACCTAGGCCTCCCAAATGGCTAGGATTGCTGGTGTGAGTCACAGAGCCCTGCCCAGTCTCCCTGATTTCTTTGACTTATAAATTCTGCCATCCTGGAGCAGTGGCTCACAGGAGCTTTTCATCCAGGCCCTCTGAATACAAATAAGGGCGGATCACTCGATGTTGCTGGTTAGTTCCCGCCCCCAAACAAAATGGTGAAACCCGGTCTGTGAAACAAAAACAAAACTTGGGTTGGGCTTGGCGGCTCACCCCTGTAATTCCAGCACTTTGGTATTCTGAGGTGGACGGATCATGAGTTCACAGTTTTGAGACGGGCCTTTAATGACACAATGCAACATGCTCCCTCTATGAAACATAAAAAGAGAGCAAAATAAGAAATCTGATGCTGGCATGACATGCGATATTTTCGGCACCACCTACAGTAAAATCGGGATGGGCACGTAAGGCCGGGGTGGCCGCAGCACAAAGAACACAGGCAAAAATATGCTGAATTCTATTTTTTATATACTTATATATTTCTTTTTACAGTGGCTGTGTTTTAGAAATCAAATACACATAGTTTTGAACTACGAGGTAGAAAAATATATAATCTTATCTGGTCGTGGCAGCGTGGACACCTGCATCCACAGCTACATTGAAGGCATTGGCAGGAAAATCGCTTGAACTAGGAGACGGTTGTGGCAATAAGCCAAGATTGCACTGTGGCACTCCAGCCTGTGTGACAAGAGAGAAACCGTACGTTTTAAAGAAAGGCTGGCCAAGTGTTGGGGTTTCACAGGCACTCGATTCCTCTCAGTGGTGCACACTGATCTGTCTGATTTCTTTTATTCTCTTTTTCTTCGTCTCCTATTTAAAGTGTGACGAGTTTTCACCGGTATGTGCAGGCTGATCTGTAACCTGCGACCAGGGTTGACCGACTTACCTAGGCCTCCCAAAGGGCTAGGATTGCTTGTGTGGGTCACAGAGCCCTGCCCAGTCTCCCTGATTCTTTTAATAATAAATTCGGCCGGACTGGTGCTGTGGCTTCCTGGAGCCTTTCATCCAGGCACTCTGAATACCAATTAGGGCAGATTACCCGATGTTGCTGGTTAAAACCCGCCAGAAACAAAATGGTGAAACCCGGTCTGTGAAACAAAAACTAAACTTGGGTTGGGATCAGCGGCTCACCCCTGTAATTCCAGCACTTTGGAATTCCGAGATGGATGGATCCTGAGTTCACAGTTTTGAGACCGACATCCAATGACACAACACAACCCGCTCCCACTATGAAACATAAAAAGAGAGCCAAATAAGAAATCTGATGCTGGCATGACATGCGGTACCTTCGGCACTACCTCCACTTAAATTGGGATGGGCACGTAAGGCCGGGGTGGCCTAGGCACAAAGAAGACACAAAAAAACATGCTGCATTCTGTTTTTATTTATATACTTATGTATTTCTTGTTATAGTGGCTGTGTTTTAGGTATTAAATACACATAGTTTTGAAGTACGAGGTAGAAAAAAATAGAAAGTTAGCTGGACGTGGCCAGGTGGACACCTGCAACCCCAGCTACATTGAACGCATTGGCAGGAAAATCGCTTGAACCCAGGAGGTGGGTGTAACAATACGACAAGATCATGCTGTGGCACTGCAGCCCAGGTGACAAGAGGGAAACTGTATGTTTTAAAGAAAGGCTAGCCAAGTGGTGGAGTCCCGCAGGCACCTCGTTTCCTCTCAGTGGTGCACACTGACCTGTCTGATTTTTTTTCTTTTTTTTTTTCTTCTCATATTTTAAGTGTGGCAAGTTTTCACCGGGCTGCACAGGCTGATCTGGAACCCTCGACGTCAGTTTACCCGCTCACCTAGGCCACCCAAAGGGCTAGGAATGCTGGTGTGAATCATAGAGCCCAGCCCAGTCTCCCTGACTTCTTTTTTAATAATAAATTCGGCCGTCCTGGCGCGGTGGCTCACGGAGCCTTTCATCCAGGCACTCTGAATACCAATAAAAGTGGATCCCTCGTTGCTGGTTAGATCCCTCGCCAAACAAAATGGTGAAACCAGGTCTGTGAAACGAAAGCAAAACTTGGGTTGGGCTCAGCAGCTCACCCCTGCAATAACAGAACTTTGGAATTCCGAAGCGGACAGATCGTGAAGTCACTGTTTCGAGACGGGCCTCCAAGGACACAACGCAAACCGCTCCCTATATGAAACATAAAAACAGAGCACAATAAGAAATCTGATGCTGGCATGGCATGCGCTACCTTCGGCAACACCTCCACTAAAATCGGGACGGTCACGCAAGACTGGGGTGGCCGCAGCGCCAACAAGACAGTCATAAAGAAGTTGCGTTCCATTCTTATTTATTTACTTATTTATTTCTTGTTATTGTGGCTGTGCTTTAGGAATGAAATACACATCGATTTGAGATACGAGTTAGAAAATATATAAAAAGTTAGCTGGACGTGGTGGCATAGACACCTGCAACACCAGCTACATTGAAGGCATTGGCAGGACAATCGCTTAAACTCAGGAGGCGGGTGTGGCAATAAGCCAAGATCGCACTGTGGCACTCCAGCCCGGGTGACAAGAGGGAAACTGTACATCATAAAGAAAGGCTGGGTGAGGGGTAAAGTCCCATAGCCTCCTCGTTTCCTTTCAGTGGTGCACACTGATCTGTCTAATTTCTTTTCTTTTCTTTTTCTTCTCCTATTTTAAGTTTGGCGAGTTTTCACCGGGATGCGCAGGCTGATCTGGAACCCTTGACCTCAGTTGACACACTCACCTATGCCTCCCAAAGGGCTAGGATTTCTGGTGAGAGTCAGAGCCCTGCCCAGTCTCCCTGATTTCTTTTTTAATAATAAACTCGGCCGGCCTGACTCGGTGGCTCACGGGAGGCTTTTATCCAGGCGCTCTGAATACAAATTAGGGCGAATTTCTCGATGTTGCTGGTTACATCCGGCCCCAAACAAAATGATGAAACGAGTTCTGTGAAAGGAAAACAAAACTTGGGTTGGGCTTGGCAGCTCACCCCTGTAATTACAGCACTTTGTAATTCCAACGCGGACAGATCCAACGACACAACGCAATACGCTTTCTATATGAAACATAAAAACAGAGCAAAATAAGAAATCTGATGCTGGCATGACATGCGATACCTTCGGCACCACCTCCAGTAAAATTGGGACGGGTACTTAAGGCCGGGGTGAATGCAGCACAAAGAAGACACGCAAAAAATTGCTGCATTCTGTTTTTATTTATGTACTTATGTATTTCTTGTTATAGTGGCTGTGCTTTTGGAATGAAGTACACATAGATTTGAGGTACGAGTTAGAATAAATATAAAAAGTTAGCTGGACCTCGTGGCATGGACACCTGCAACACCAGCTACATTGAAGGCATTGGCAGGGCAATCCCTAGAACCCAAGAGGTGGGTGTGGCAATAGGCAAAGTTCGCACTGTGGCACTCCAGCCTGGGTGAGACTAGGAAAACTACATTTTAAAGAAAGGCTGGCCGAGTGGTGTAGTCCACAGGCACCTCGTTTACAATCAGTGGTACACACTAATCTGTCTGATTTCTTTTTTTTTCTTTTTCTTCTTCTCCTATTTTAAGTGTGGTGAGTTTTCACTGGGATGCGCAGGCTGATCTGGAACCCGAGACCTCAGTTGACTGGCTCACCTAGTCCTCCGAAAGGGCTCTGATTGCTGGTGTGAGTCACTGTGCCCGGCTCAGTCTCCCTGATTTCTGTGAGTAATAAATTCAGCCGGCCTGGCATGGTGGCTCATGGGAGCCCTTCATCCAGGCACTGTGAATACCAATTAGGGTGGATTACTCGATGTTAGGCCGGGGTGCCTGCAATGCAAAGAAGACACACAAAAACATGCTGCATTCCGTTTTTATTTATATACTTATGTATTTCTTGTTATAGTGGCTGTGTTTTAGGAATCAAATACACATAGATTTGAAGTACGATGTAGAAAAAAATAGTAAGGTAGCTGGACGTGGCAGCGTGGACATCTGCAACCCCAGCTACATTGAAGGCATTGGCAGGAAAATCGCTTGAACCCAGGAGGCGGGTGTGGCAATAAGACAAGATCGCACTGTGGCACTCCAGCCCGGGTGACAAGTGTAAAACTGTACGTTTTAAAGAAAGTCTGACCGAGTGGTGGAGTACCGCACGCACTACGTTTTCTCTCAGTGGTGCACACTGATCTGTCTGATTTCTTTTCTATTCTTTTTCTTCTTCTATTTTAATTGTGACAAGTTTTCACCGGGATGCGCAGGCTGATCTGGAACCCTCAACCTCGGTGGACGCGCTCACCTAGGTCTCCCAACAAGCTAGGATTGATGGTGTGAGTCACAGAGCCGGGCCCATTCTCCCTGATTTCTTTTTTAATAATAAATTCGGCTGGCCTGGTGGGGTTGCTCACGGGAGCCTTTCATCAGAGCGGTCTGAATAACAATTAGTGCGGATCAATCAATATTGCTGGTTAGATCCCGCCCCAAACAAAATGGTGAAACCCAGTCTGTGAAACAAAAACAAAACTTGGGTTGGGCTCGGGGGCTCACCCCTGTAATTACAGCACTTTGGAATTCCGAGGGGGACGGATCCTCAGTTCACAGTTTTGAGACGGGCCTGCAATAGCACAACGCAACCGGCTCCCTCTATGAAATGTAAAAAGAGAGCAAATAAGAAATCTGATGCTGGCATGACATGCGATACCTTCGGCACCACCTCCACTAAAATCGGGCTGGGCTCGTAAGGCCAGGGTGACCTCAGTTTAAAGAAAACACGCAAAAAACTGCTGCATTCTGTTTTTATTTATATACGTATGTATTTCTTGTTACAGTGGCTGTGTTTTAGAAATCAAATACACATAGATTTGAAGTACGAGGTAGAAAAAAATAGGGAGTTAGCTGGACATGGAGGCGTGGAAACCTGCAACCCCTGCAACATTGAAGGCATTGGCAGGAAAATCGCTTGAACCCAGAAGGCGGGTGTGGCAATAAGCAAAGATCGCACTGTGGCACTCCAGTCCGGGTGAGAAGAGGGAAATTTTACATCATAAAGAAAGGATGGTCGAGTGGTGGAGTCCCAAAGGCACCTCATTTCCTCTCAGTGGTCCACACTGATCTGTCTGATTTCTTTTCTTTTTCTTCTTCTTTATTTAAAGTGTGGCGAGTTTTCACAGGGACGTGCAGGCTGATCTGGAACCCTCGACCTCAGTTGACGCACTCACCTAGGCCTCCCATAGGGCTAGGACTGCTGGTGTGAGTCTCAAAGCCCGGCCCAGCCTCCCTGATTTATTTTTTAATAATAAATT
>JAPYYA010002081.1:0-14411 GCA_028533165.1 Leontopithecus rosalia | reverse complement strand
CACACTACAAACACATACCACACACACATCCCCACTCTACAAACACATACCACACACACCCTATACACACACTACAAACACATACCACACACACATCCCCACTCTACAAACACATACCACACACACACCCTATACATACACTGGAGACTAACACATACCACATACACACACCCCACACTACAAACACATATCACATACACACTCCACACATACACTACAAACACATACCACACACACATGCCATACACACACTACAAACACATATCACACACACACACACACACCCCACTCCTCAAACACATACCACACACATACACCATACTCATGCTACACTACTGCCCTCCAAGTGTGCACACACACACACACTCACATCATACACACTGCAGACTAACACATGCCACACATACACCCTCTACACACACTGGAAACTAACACATACCACATACACACACCCAACACTACAAGTACATACCACATACACACCCAATACATACACTGCAGACTAACACATACCATACACACACCATACACACCACACACACATACACTGCACACCCACAACAGATAAATACACCCCCTACATACCATATCCATGCTACACACACATCATACATATACTGCATACACCACACACATACTGCACACACATATAGACCATATACATATTATACACAAACACCAACATACACATGCTATACACACCACACCCCTACACCACACACCTAATACACAAGCACATGCAATACACACAGTACACACAAACATCACATAAATGTATACACACCACAGTCATGCCACACACATTACATATACATACTACACACATGGTAAGCAACTTACACACATTACATGCCACACACATGCTACACTACACACACACACACACACACACACACATTCCTCCCACCATCCAGGCAACACTGGCTTCCCTTTTTCCCAAAATCTGACCGTGATGACTGCAGCTCTCCGCTCAAAGCACCACCCGGAACAGTACCTGGCAAACACGGCCTTCTCCTTCCCAACCTGGGCCCTGAATACACCCAGTCTGTAGCCGGGGTTGCCCCGCCTCTCCACAGAGCAAGCACCTGAAGGGCTTAGGTGGAGAGTGAGTCAACAACGACATTCAGGTAACTGGGGAGATACCCAGGACTGAGCTGTCCATACTGGGGAGTGGCTTGAGGATGACATGCAAATGACGCCGCTCAGCCATGCGTTGCTGCTTCCCTCTTCAGAACCAGCACGGTCCAACTTCTCAACAGTATTTCATCCAAGCAAATGAGAGGCAGAGTCCTTAATAAAATAAGAGACCCAGGCACTGGTAGTAGGAGGCTGGTTCTGACCTGACTCTGCCATGAACTCCCTGAATGACGTTGGACAAATCACTTGAGCGGCCCACGCCTCGGTTTGCCCAGTATGTAAAAGAGGAATAGTTTTTCCCCAGGCCCTCTCACAGGATGGGTGTGATTACCCATTGAACAAGTAACAACAGAGGTCTTGCAAAGTTAAAGTGCCAGACACACCGAAGTCTCCCTGGTAGAGACTGTGACTTCATCAACCCCTGAGAAGTGACAAGGTAGATACCAGCAATTGGACTTAACCTCCCAATCTAAGTCCAGGCACATGGTTCCCCCAATGCCATAAAGGGAAAGACAGGAAATTACTTTTTCCCTGAGGGCACTGAACTAGGCAGATAGCCAACCTATTGTTATTCAATGTCAGAGTTAAAAATCTTGAGAGACCTGGATACCTCCCCATAACAGTGTCAGAACTGGAACAATCTTCACACATACGCGTGCACGCACACACACACACGCACACACACACACACACACACACACACGCACAACAGCACTTTCACTTTCATCATCCCTGGGCATCCCACTCAGGGCATAAAGCATGCCTAGGAACAAGAGTCACAGATTTCCTGCCTTGCTGGAGATTTCACAGGGACCCAGGGCCCCTAAGAGTTCCAAATATGGTCCCAGCTCCCAAAGCCAAAGCAGGGACTGGCCACAGCCTCCCCATTGAGAGGCACTGCCCTGAGTGTCATCTACCCGTCAAAGTGCTCAAGACCACTGAACATGAGGCTGATTAAAGAGGGTTACATGAACTGCTGAATTAAGCCGTCCAAAATTGGATAAAGTGATTGTGAAATCTGTTTTGAGTCAACCTATACATGTCTCATTGCGGGAAAATGTCTCGGTAAGAGTTCGTGAAGAAAAAAAGTCTGGCAAATCATTGTTGGCTGACCTTCCTGGGCTCCTAATATTCAGCTCCCCAAAAGGCATCTTAGCCATGTAATTTCCAATATGGGAACAATTTGAGTTGCAATTAGGCAAATCTCAGAAGGTTCTGCCACTGATTTGTTCCTTCTCTCAATATTATTCTATAGGACACACTAAAATACTGTACCAGGTTCACGCAGAGGACAATTAGGATGGCTGCATGTCAGGTTACAGAGGCTGGGTAAATACATCCACATCGCTGCTCAGGAATGGCATTGTTAGGCCTGCAGAGCTGGGCACATGGCCCTCTACCCCAAAGGATACATCCTAATGGCTCGGTGGGGGGCAGAGGCTGTTAGCAACCCAGAGCTTTGGTCTGTGGTGATGGCAGGTCCAGAGCAAGTGGAGAGGGGGTCAGTCAGGGTAGCTTGCAGCTGGAATGTAACCCTGGAGATGATTGTAGATGAAGGAAAGCTAACAGACAACTCCTGGCAGTAACATTAGATTTTGTTAAAAGCCACATCTTTCAGTGAGCACCTCCTCCATGTCAGGCTCAAGCCAGGCCCTAGGGACACTGAGATGAAAAAGACATAGCTCTTGACCTCAAGAAGCCCAGTGGGAGTGGATATCAGCAAGCCCAATTATGATAAGAGATAAATTATAATCAAGATGTTATTTTCAAAAGTGCCAAGAAAGCACAGAAAAGGAAGAGATTAATTCTGCCTGTAGTATGAGAATAAGCTTCCCGGAGATGGGCATATTTGAGCAGGCCTTGATGCATGGCTAAGAATATGACAGGTAGAGAGGAGAGAAATGGCCACCTTAAAGGAGCATTCACCATGCCTAGTTGGATGAGTTGGTGCTTTCTGAGCTGTGAGTGCCTCCCAAGGACTGAGTCATGTTCTTCTTTTTCAATAAGCCAAAACCGCCCAGTTTGTCTCAGGCCTCCAGGGAGAAGAAACTCATTCCAGCCCCCTCTGGGGCACATTTGGCTTTCCCTGGACTCCTGTTATGATCTGCTCTTTGTTCCCAGGTGGCTGGTTGGCTCCCAGCAAAGAGGAATGTCTGGGTTCTCCTCTAAGGCCTTTGCACAAACTGCAAAGGCTGTTTCATCCCTTTCTGATCAAGCTCATGCCTCCGACCAGATTCTGATAGAACTCCAGCATAGGTGAGGGCAAAGTCAGCCTTGACTGGGGCCCTGCAGAGCAAGGCCAGAGTCAGGTTTATCTTTGTTTTTCCCTTGCCCCCACAGCTCTCAGGATCAAGCAAGTGGGTGACTGAAGAAGCCCAAGTCGATAGCCAGGCAGTGGCTGGATGGCTAAGGGAGCGCTCAGGTCTCAACCCTGGGATCAGGTAAAGGGGCTGAATCATAAGCAGGAAAGATGGAGACAATGGGGCAGTAGTCTCAGGAACAAACGGCAGAGGTGAGCTGCGTCAGGGCCATGTGTGGAGTGAGATTCGGGGACCACGTGGATCTGGAAGCCAGGAGGGAGAGTGGATCACAACCGGGCAAACACAGCTTCCCAGAGCAAGAAAACCTTAGGAAGCACGCAGGGCTGCAGGGGTAAAATCAGCAGCTGAGTGCAGCTCCACGTGGTGAGCCTCCCGCTAAGAACCACCTTCCTAGCCTCCCCGACTGCTACGGGCAGCAGGGATTGTAGAGGGCGTCGATTTGCGCTTTGTAAACAAAGTACCCTTCCCTACTCCGTGGTCCCCCTTCCTCCACGGATTTCCTTTGGCTTCTTCCTGCAGGTAACATGGATAGGCGGCTGGGCTGGAGCTGCCATTTTCCACCCACAAAGAAACCCTGAGAATGAAAACTACCCAGGAACATTGCATGACACCCGCAGCAGCCCCGGGCTCCACCCTGTGCCTGAGAAAAATAAGCCCTATTTGTTTAAACCAATTATTCTACCTTTTTTTTCATGCAGCTAAACCCACTCCCTAACTGATACACCTGGCACTGGGCAGGTACTTGGCAAATGCACATGGATCCTCCTAGTCACCAGATAGCAGGGAAGATGCAGATGATCCCCAGGGGTGAAATGCCTTTCCTTGACTTCCAGCTGCGTGACGCCGTTCACACCTCAAATCAGCCCCACAGGCACCCTTTCTCCTCCTCTTTCTCCTTCACACACATATTTCCTCGGAGTGCAGACAGACTACCATTTCTGCCACAGAATCTGCCCTCCAATCGCAAGGTCACTCATCAGGGTACCGCTTAGGTCAGGATTACTTCTCATGATGTTCTAAGAAGGACAAAGCAGGAGTTCTCACTTACCTATAAGTCCCTTAGCCAGGCCCTCTGTGCCTCCACATCTCAGTCTCCTCATCTAGTAAACAGGGGTAAAATTATTCCAAAAATCATGGATGGGAAAGAATCCTCCTTTTGGAAGTAAGAGTTTACTCCTGTCATGGTTAGTAATTTCTTGCTTGTTTCTGGCTGAAAGGTCTGCTGCTTCTTAACGGTGCTCCTGGTGCTTGGCATGGTAACTCATGCCTGTAATCCCAGCACTTTGGGAGGCCACTTGAGCCCAGGAATTTGAGACCAGCCTGAGCCACAAAGCAAGGTCCCCCTCTCTACAAGGGGGTAAAATAAAAATTAAAAAATTGGCTGATGTGGGAGTGTACACCAGTAGGCCTAGCTACTCTGGAGGCTGAGGCAAGAGGATCACTTACACCCAGGAGTTTGAGGTCACAGTGAGTTATAATCATGTCACTACACTCCAGCCTAGGTATCAGAATAAGATCCTGTCTCTAAAAATAAATTTAAAAGAAAATTAAGCATCCTCCCAGATCATAAAATTATTCTGTCAAGATGCTTGTGGCATTGCTTGGGGATACAGCCACCCCAAACAGACAGTTGCTTGTCCAGTATCTCCTGAACTGCTACCAACATGCAGCCCAAAGCCATCCAGACGGTAACCAGACCTGTGCCTTCCTAACCCAAATACAGGCTCTCAGGGTTGGCTGGGGGTGAGAATAGAAGCCTGAGCCTTCTTGCAGGTCTCAATGCCCAGTGCTCCAACCCTCCAAGATCTCCACAAGACAGTCCTAAAAATGAAAACACCTAATCCTACACAGGGTACAAGACACATCACAAGCCACGCAGATGTCCCTGGCCATTTTCAAAAGCCCATATTGGACATGCTTGTACCCAGAAAGCCTAAGGACTCCAAGAAATACCACTGGGGGCTGATCACATCTGATTCTCTCAGTGACCCACTGATCCTAAGTACAGTTCCAGTGTCCATTCTGGTATCTAGAGTAGAGCTGTCCTGCCCCCAAGAAGGCCTATGCAGTGAGTGGGTCAATACATAAATAATTGGGCACAGAAAGAGCCTGAAAATTAGGCCCACCCATCCTAGGGGAAAGGCCTAGAATAGGGAGAAAGCACTTTTTCTTGGAAATCAGGAAGGGCATCATGAAGATTTCCCCAGCATGGGTCATTCTGAAGGAGGCAACAACATGAGCAAGGGTGGGAAGCAGGAAAACAAGCAGCATCAGCAAGGAATGGAGGGCTTAGTCCCAGAATACCTGATGCTGATGGGGTGCAAGGAGACAGGGGTGGGGAAGTCAGGCTGGGGAGCAGGGAGGGCCAGAAGTTGGCCCTTGTCAGGAGGATGTCAGATGCATGGGGGGCATGCCAAAGATGGTCCTTGAAAAGATGGATCTGGCAAAGGATAGAGAGGGAGGGTGGAAGCAGGAGGCAGGAAGAGCTTTGGAGTGGTTCTGGTGGGCTTTGAACTAGGATGCTCACAGAAGAAACAGACGGAAGAGAGGTCTTATGGTGGAAGAATTGATGGGCCAGAGTTGCACTCTGAAAATGGGGAGCAGCAAAGAGAAAATAGCCAAAGAGAACACCCAGCATTTGGTTTGGCTACCTAGGAACATAGTGGCTCAATTACAAACCACAGGAACTAAAGAAAACATCAAATTAGGGAGAAGATGGTGAGTGGTACAGAGGGAACAGCCCCTCCTGCAGCACCACACTCTCCTCCATGTTGGAGCTATTCGAGTCCACATCTGTCCCCGCTCCAGGTGTCACGCATAGCTTCCCCATCCCTCCACTCTGGTCCAATGCAGCTTACGGCCTTTGACAGGCAGTTGATTCAGGAATGTTTGGTCATTTGTAGGTTGAGATCCATGAGGTCATTTTATTGGGCAACACAGATGTGTCCCCGCTGCTGGTGATGGAGCCAGCACCCGCTTCATGGGAGATAATGAGACCCTCCATTGGTAGCAGGGGCCACTTAGCTTCGTGGAACCAACTTCTTCTTGCTTCAGTGTCACAGGCAGAGGAGGGGCCACATCTGAGCACCTGCTTCTTCACAGGCATTGGCCATGGCTGTTCTCTTTTGGACAAGAAACAGAGTCCCACACCATGATGATTTCCAGCTTCTTTTCCACTGATTAACAATCACAATAAAAGCCAATGCCTTGGGAGGCCAAGGCAGGCAGATCACTAGGTCAAGAGATCAAGACCATCCTGGCCAACATGGTGAAACCCTGTCTATACTTAAAAATGCAAAAATTAGCTGGGTGTAGTGGCACACACCTGTAGTCCCAGCTACTAGGGAAGCTGAGGCAGGAGAATTGCTTGAACCCAAGAGACAGAGGTCGCAGTGAACCGAGATTGCACCACTGCATTCCAGCCTGGCGCCTCGTGACAGAGCGAGACTCAGCCTCAGAAAAAACAAAAAAAAAAAAAAAAAACAATGCCACCACAGACCCATTAATCATAGCTCCTTCTAAGCCCAGTCAACTGCAGGTAGGGTGACCAACCATCCAAATTTGGCTGGGAGTCTTCAGTTTTAGCATCAAAAGTCACCCATTTCAGGGAAGTCCTCATCCCAAGCCAACTGGAACACTAGATCACCCGAGCTGCAGAAGAGCTCCCTGATAGTCAGAGAGGAGCAACCCTGAGGGGTTTCTCAGTTTGGGTTCCCAGTTGCTGTGGGAACACAAGCAGACAGCCAGCAGAGGCACTGCCCTGGGGCTGCCCAGTCTCCCCACCACACACTCAGGCCCTCTGTAGCCTCTTCAGGGGCTACTGTGCCTTGTCCTTTGTCCCCACCCCCCATGGGATTAAGCCCATCCTCAGAGGCCGCCAGAAGGCTGGGCACACCACGGGTGCTCCGTAAGGAATGGTTGCTTTTCTTCAGAAGTTTGTCCTTCCGCTTCTCCAATCGTTGCTCCTCTCCTCTCAGAGAAAGGCTGAATGGATTCGTGTGGGCACTTGATTCTACTGGAATGCCACAATCGAGAATTAATTCCCAAGACAAACTCAGGTTTCTGTTGCTGATTCATTGACACTCAGTCCATCCAAACCCAGTTTGGTAAACCATTTAATCGTGAGGTTTACATATGAGAGTTTCCTAATGAGACATTTTAAATCCATTTTCTAAGAAAATAAGAAGTCACGTGTTTCCAAGAGCAAACTGACTTGGTACCCTCAGTAATGGGGTCCTGCCAAGGGGACTTCTTGGGAAAGGAGAGTCCTCTTCATCCTATAAGGAGTGAAGAAGTGACAGTCACGCAAAGGGCGGGACACTGCACAGTTGTGACACACAGACTCAACGCAAAGCAAGTGCTTTGTGTTTTTAAATAAACGTTTTTATTTTGAAATAATTTTAAATTTACAGAAAAAGTGCAAAGGTAGTACATGGAGTTTGCCAATGTTCCCTGTTGTTAATATTCTTATATTTCTGCAACATATTCATCAAAACTAAGAAACCAACATCGATCGGTTACTAGTAACTAAATGAGCTTTTTATTCTTCAGATTTCACCAGTTTTTCTAATGTCCCTTTTCTGTTCCAGGATCCAATTCAGGCTACGTTTTGCAAAAAGGCCTTGTTTAGGTTTCTCAGGTCTGTAACAGATTCTCAGACTTTCCTTGTTTTTTATGTCCTTGACAGTTTGGGGACGTCCTGGTCAGGTGTAGAGTGCCCCTCAATTTGGGCTTGTCTGATGTTTATCTCATACTTGGACTGAGGTTGTGGGTTTTGGAGGAAAAATGCCAGAGAAAAGTGCTTTCCTCTCCACAGCCAATGAGGCTACCTGCTGTCAACGTGACTTCTCTCTCACGGCATGGACTTGCTCCCCTAGCCAAGGTAGTGTCTGCCAGTTTCTTCACCATCAAACAGAGCAGGATTTTTCAAATATCTCCCTTTCCAAACCTTCTCAGGGAAAGTAGCTTCTATGTTCTTCTAGCTCCCTTGGCCATGACTACTTGTCCAGGGGTGACAAGCATTTGTCCAAGTTCCCCCATGACCAGGCTAGAAATCTGATCAACCTCATGCAGAACCTAAAGTGGTCCCCCTCCATCAGGAATTGCATAACAACAGAAGGTAGCCCTGGTCCAAGAGAAAACTGTCATCCTTGGACTGATGTCTTCAAAAAAGCCTATACAGTTGACCCTTGAGCAACGTGGGTTTGAACTGTGTGGTTCCACTCACATGTGAATCTTTTTTCAAGCAAACACAGACTGAAAATAAGAGTATTCACAGGATGTGAAACCTACGTATACAAAGGGTCAATTCTTCATATATATATGGAGGTTCCATAGGGCCAACAGAGGTACTTGAGTATGTGTGGATTTGGGTATACTCCAGCATCCTGGAATCAATCCCCTGAGTATACCAAGGGACACCTGTAGTTGCAAGAAAAAAATATGCATGTTTACATTTGTATTAGTCTGTTTTCACATTGCTATAAAGAACTTCCCTGAGACTAGGCAATTTATAAAGGAAAGGGACTTAATTGACTCACAGTTCCACATGGCTGGGGAGGCCTCAGGAAACTTATAGTCATGGTAAAGGGGAAGTGGTCACCTTCTTCACAACGTGGCAGAAGATAGAAGAACAAAGGAGGAACTTCCAAACACTTATAAAACCATCAGATCTCATGAGAACTCACTCGTCAACACAAGAACACCATGGGGAACTGCCTCCATGATCCAGTCACCTTCCTCCCTTGACACATGGGGATTATAATCCCTTGACAGGTGGAAATTATTATAATTTGAGATAAGATTTGGGTGGGGACACACGGCCAAGCCATATCAACAGTCACAACTGTTATGTTGCTCTGAGAACATGAATCTTCTCTAGCCTCAGTAAGTGTCAGTTGAATTGAACTGGGTATATCCAGTTCCTTCTACTCTCTTGCTGTGTCTCTCTCCTCTTTATTTCCCTCTCTTTTGCTTTTTGTTCCCTGTGTGGTCCCTTATGTGGTTATTACAGAATTGAGACTAATTTTTCATTGTTATGCTCCTTAAAAAGTTATCTCTGCTCTCCTTCATTTACAAAACAGAAAGTTGAGTTTCACTTCCATCTCCAAAAGAAACGGCTAGGATTGCTCTCCACATATGTGATGATTGGAGTTTGTTTTCTGGAACCAGCAGTGGGAACACACTTTCTAATATGTGATCTGGTGAGGGACAGAGTATTTGACACCAGGGTTGTTTGATCACAACATCCAAACCTGACTCCAGTAAGGAAGGGACATTAGAAATACCTTCCTGCTGTTTCTGAGTTTCTCTTGTGAGGAAATTTCAAGTGTTGTCACTTGAAATTGGAGATGGCCTCAGATCTCATCTAGTCCAACTACCTTGCTCTACAGATGAGGAAATCTAAAACCTGTTGATAAGAGGAGGCTCATACAGGGTCTTTTAGCAAATGAGTGGCTATGGGACAAGAGCCCAGTGGCTTGGATTCCCACTCTAGTGATCTTTCCACTACATAAGGGTTGATTCTTTCATAAAGAAAACAACTACCTTTCCCCCACACAGCTATTTATAAGTAAGTTAGGGCATAAAAAAAATCCCACACAAGCCCTTTTCCTATACAAACAGTGCTACAGACAGTTTCTAATTTAATCAAAATGCATCTCAGAGTTTAACCAAACTAAACAAAACCCAGGTTGGAACCAGTACCACTTTGAACATCATACCCAGACCCTGGCTCCACCTACTCCTCACGCCAGGTGTAAGTGCTCAGACATGAGCCTGGACTCCATAAGATAAACCTTATACTTTGGTGTTATTGCTCAGTAATGTGACTGCTCTTGAAATGGGAATGCAAATGACTTGGCTGCAGAGATTTTATAGGCCTGGGAATGGAGGGGCTGGCAGCTGCTGACTTAGCTCCACATCAAGCAGCCCACCAAGGTGTTGGAACTAGGAGCAGGGTCAGTGGTGAGGGTGGCCTCTCAGGGACATTATACAGGTTCTGGAAGTTCTTCAGGCATCTGAAGCTAAGGGGTTCTCCTGCCAGCACCCGGATAGCCAGCACATCTGTCTGTCTGTCCTATCAGCCTTTCTGCTATTTCCTGTACTCACCCAAATACAGCGGAAGAGAAGGAATCTGGAAAAGACCCAGAGAAAGGTACTAAAGCCTGATAATGGCTCCCACTAGCTGTGTGGACAGTTACACTCCAGCATGTGGCAAGCCTGGAAAAGTACATGCAAGGTAAGGGCTGAGGCTCTGCTCCAGACGCCCTATGCTGGGAGGTGTCCAAGGCCACCGCTGAATTATATGCTGTCACTGCACAGCATAGGAAATGACAAAGATGCCATGTCACTATCACTAACTCCAACTCCATTCCACCTACATCACTGGTTGGGTTGGGCTAACTTATCCTCTTGAGAGATTGCCCAGTCATTCACTGAAGATGCCACTCAGGTATTGCTATGGTAGAAACTCCTCAATGCAGGTGGACTCAGCTGACCATGTGAGCCCAACCTCGGTGTCCAGGCATGGATTCCTTGATGTTGAGTCTGGCAGGCTGTCAATTTGTACTCCAAGTCCCAACAGATAGCGAAGTCACATGGCAACCACATCTAAGGGATATCCAACAAATTGTTATTTTAAAACCTAGGTTCTCATATGAAAGCTCAGTGGTTCTCCATTGCCATTACAAATTTCAAATACATTCATTAGTAAATATCTCTACAGTCTCAGCTAAACCCACTTTTTCATATGCTGGAGATCCACTTGCTCCCCAGCATATACACTATACTGCAGCCACATCAGACTTTTTTCCTTGTCCTTTTGCCAGGAATTCTCTTCCTCCATCAAAGCCATCTGCTTTTATTGATTGCTGAGCTCTTATTCTTCCTCCAAACCCATCAAAAACTTCCTCCAAGAAGTCTTTTTCATCTCTGGACCATCTTCTCTGCAAAACACCCAAAGAATTTTTTTGTATCTATCTTATGGTTCTGATGCACATAAACATCAAATTGTATTAGCATCAGCAATTTATCTAAATAGGAACTAAGTTCCTGCTTCCAGCCATATAGAAAGCAAAACAGATCAGAGTCCTCAAGACTCTAGGGATAAAAGACTTTCACACTTTTTTCTATTCACACAATTATAATTCAGCTTCATTTCTTGTCTTAATAAAAAGCATTTGCAATGTTGCTAACGTTCCTCTGGGCCTGTAAAGATTTTTACTCCAAACACATCAGCTGCAAAATGCTGGAGCTCCACTCAGAGAAAGAACAAGAAATCCAGATACACTTCTAGCCAACAGCCAGGGTGGGAGCTGAGACCCCACTCTGAGCAAGCCACCCAGCACCTGGGTGGGCATGTGCAAGCCAACACAGGCAGACCCAAACTAGTAAAATGAGGTGGGGAAGAGAGGATGTTTTTGTTCTTTTAGAAAAGGGTCCCCAGTGTTACCTATAAAGCCCCATGAAATAGTTCACAGCTCACATCAAGAAGTGGAAAGCACCTTGATATTCCAACCCTTCACTGCTGCCAGCATCCAAAGCAGTCCCTCAGCCTCAACTTCATGCTTGCCAGAGGACAAAGCCAACTAGATCATGTGAAACCTGGATGACTTCATCACCTCTTAGCTGCCTAGGGGGACAGTTAAATTCAAAATGTAATGACTTTACACCAGAAGGAAGTTTATCCAAGCTACACATGAAAAGCAGATTTCTGATTTCACAGTCACACCTCTGTACTGCTTGGTTAAAAACCAAACAATTGTGAAAAGTAGAGAAGAATGATGAGCAAGTCGTGAACGTGGGTTCCGGTTTCCCAGCAATCTTTTTCAGACTTTAGGAACCCCTATGGTTTCTGAAGATATAAGTGTCTAAGAATAATGAGAACATGTTTGGATTTCACACATTCTTATTTTCAGCAGAAATCCTTGATAAGTGAGGAAGTTCCCTGAAAGCTGGAAAATCATTAGCTTTGACAATAGACCTATAAATAGAAGACACAGGAATCATGAATATGCTAATGGCATTTCCCTCTGTGGCCTTGCGGTATTGAGGTTTTAGCCCTAACATGTATATCAATTGATGCCAAGTTTAACCATCCTGCAATCTTCAGCAGGAATCCCTGCTTTACATGAAACAAACGGTATGAATCGCAGATGTTAGGGGAGGGTCCTGGATTTCTGAATAAGAAAAGTGTCTCCCTGCAGAGTTTTGATGATTTAGTACTTGGGTAAATGTTCCCTCTAAAAATGGAGCAATCATCGGGTGGTTCAAAGGTTATGAGTGCAATAGAACTTTAAATGTTTTCTAGATTAACATATTACATAAGGATAAATCAGCCAATGGACATTTATGGATCCATGGAGCATCTATAATAAATGGGTCTTAACTTCACTGGAACGTAAGCCCTATGAGGGGAAGGATGTATCCACCACGAAGTGGATAAAAGAGTGATGGCCTATGGTGGGCATTGATATGTATCTACTGGATGAATTGGGTGGTTGATTCATTAATTAAATAAACTATGTTACTGGAGACCTAGGACTTATTAGCTGTCCTGGGAAATATTAGACTCACTAAACACATGGAACTTGCTGTGAAGAAAGGCAGCTGAGGGAAGACTTACCTGCTTTCAGTACAGTAAACCTGCTGAAGGAGCAATGGTGGGCAGTCAAGTGACCTCTCATTCATTCACTGAACACTCACCAACTGAGTACTTACTGTGTTCCCAGCCCCAGGTCAGGGTAGAACTATAGAAATGGCCAGAACACCACTGTCAGAAATGGCATCTTTAAGCCATCAATACAACCCATCCATGACAGGCTTTGAACGCCTGTCTAGTGTAGATGGGGAGTAAGGGCAGGGAATGCCCACAGAGAAGTGAAGGGTCCATTCATCTCATAGGAGCTGGACATCCAGCCAACGCACAACATGGGCACATGTGTCCCCTCGACTTCAGCCCTTCCTCAGGTCTGTGTGTTTTGCCCCAGGGATATGCAAACATCTGAAGTGAGCTCACAGATGTTCTCGCAGGAACAGAATGTGTGTGTAGCAAAGCAAACAAAAGCATCTTGGAAAGCTGGCAGGGACCAGGTCACAAAGGACCCTGCATGCAGAAAGAAGAAAAGAGCAAGAATTTTAAATCTATAAGAAACTTTGGGCAGAGTGGTTAAGGAGACAGACTTTGAATCAAATTAACTTGGGTAAGAATCCAGGTTTTGCAGATTAGCAGTCATGGGATGCTGAACAAGTTAAACTCATTCAATCTCAGCTTCCTTGTCTGTAAAATGGAGGCAGTGCTATGAATGCCTTGTAGAGTCATTACATGTTCCTAGTAAGCTTCTAATAAACTGTAGCTAGTTTACAAATGGCAGCTTGGAATCAGGTAGCTGAAAGTACGTACATACCCTGTTCTCACCTCCCCACTATACACACACCACTTAGTTCCTACTTCAGTTCATGGCAGACACTCTGCCTGAATTTCAGGCCCCCTTTTTACCATAATCAGTTCACCTCCTGATGCAATCTGCTCTGGGAACCCCTCCTTGGCTAGCTCAGCTGGCTGTGATCTCCCCTGTCTGAGAATCCATAATACTACATTTCCACATCTCTGCCAGGCTGCAATGCAATTCTGCCTTGTACCACAGAAATCTGTGTTCTCTCTAAATCTGCTCTATCAGACCAAAACTTCTTTGAGAGCTGCCACCATTTACACCTTCGTAGCCCCCACTGTGACTCATACATAGCCAACTTCGATGCATGTCTATTTTATTATTTTTTTAATATTTATTTATTTATTTTTTAATTTTTATTGCATTTAAGGTTTTGGGGTACATGTGCAGAACATGCAAGATAGTTGCATAGGTACACACGTGGCAGTGTGTTTTGCTGCCTGCTGCCCCCTCACCCATATTTGGCATTTCTCCCCATGCCATACCTTCCCCGCTCCCCCCC
>JAPYYA010002080.1:0-14411 GCA_028533165.1 Leontopithecus rosalia | reverse complement strand
TGTGTGTATGAGTGCATGTGTGTGTGATGTTTATGTGTGTATATGTGTATAAGTGTATATGTGTGTATGAGTGCATGTGTGTGTGATGTTTATGTGTGTATATGTGTATAAGTGTATATGTGTGTATGAGTGCATGTGTGTATGTATGTGCATGTGTATGTGGCGTTTATGTGTGTATATGTGTGTATAAGTGTATGTGTGTGTGGTGTGGGGGGTGTGTGTGTGTGTGTGTGTGTGTGTGTGTATTTGCTGTAAAGACTAGGTCTCACTATGTCACCCGATTTGGAACTCCTGGCCTTGAACAATCCTCCCAACTGAGTCTCCCAAAATGCTGGGGTTACAGGCATGAGCCACCACACCTGGCCAAGTTTTTTCTTAAAAAGACAAAAAGTCTTTATTTATAAATATACTTATAAAATGAACACACTAAACCTAGATTAAACACTTCCTGAAGACAGCCAAAAAGGAGTTTTTTTCTTCTCCAGACAACATTGCTGCGAATTGGATTTACTCAAGCTCACGTGCAATGCCCAACATACTCACTCAAGCAAACTCCGCACACTCCGTGTGCAGTTGTGGTAACGAATGCAGTCACTGACAGAACCCGACTGGCCATCCAGGCTCAGAAAAGTGTTCAATTGGCAGGGCCAGCCGTCTATTGTCAGGTAAGCAGGCAAATCCAGAGTTCATCTAAGCTTTTTGTTCAACTCGCACACAGTTTCACACCCCAGAGACCGTCTTCTGCTTTATCAGTTATGACTGGAACTGCCCGTATCAGCCAGCGCAGCCATGATAAATGACTTCAGAGGTGGGGAATGTCAGACAGGCTTATCCAGGCCAAGCGGTAGCAGCCTTTGCTCCCGGTGTTACCCCTTCCACCTCTAACACCCTCGCACCCTGCCTCGCTGCCACCCTGCTGCAATCTATGGAGGAAGCTGGAGACCATAGGACCAACTGGTCCTCAGCACAAACCGGGGTCTGGGCTGCACACGGGGAGCGGTCCAGGAGCAAAAGGTGGGTGGTGACCCTGCTGGATGCTCATCAAATACAGTCACTTCCTTCCAAAAAGATAACGCAAGATTATTACATAGGCTAGCCCGATTCCTGCTAATGACAAGAGTCCCTGAGTCATTTCCTGCAAGCGAGGTTTTATGGCAACAATGTGCAAACACCCCCTGGTCTGTACCTGTGATTACTTAGCAGTCCTGTATGTGTGTGTGGGGTGTGGGGGGCAGGGAGTGGAAAGAACCCTGGACAGGATTGGGGATCAGGGGCTCATTGTTCCTGGTTTCCCAGGTCCACTGTTCGTGTAAGAGACCCTCCGTTCACAGCCTGGACCAGGAGGTCTTTTCCTCCAGCCTTTCCTACCATCCATCCACACTCTGTGCTCTCTGGCTTTCAGCCTTCCCCCACATGCCCCACACTCCTCCTTTCCCATTACAGAGCAACACACTCTTCCTAGAACCTCTCCCTCTGTTTGCACTCCCTCTAGCTATTTCCTCAGCTCTACACGGCAAACTCCTATTCATCTGCCAAGCCCCACATCAAACCTCCTCTTCCAGGAAGCATTCCCAGACTACCCCTGTCACAATTAGTCATTTGCTTTTCTATGCTCCTGCAGACCAGTATATATACCTTTCTCATAGCTCTTAAGATATCAATGATAATAAGGGCTAAATGTTTACTGATCACTTATCAGAAGGCTAGACACTCTTGTACACTTTACAAACATTACCTTATTTGACCCTCTTGGTAACTCCATGAAGTAGCTACTCTTACTATCCTCATTTTACAGAGAATGTTACTGAGGACTAGAGATATTAAGTAACTTTCCCAAGGCCACAGGGCTATTAGATACCTAGACGAGTGCCTGGCACATACTAGCTGCTCAGTAACTATTCACCTCATGAATGATTAAATAAGTGAATATAGAAATAATTATACATCTGTCTTTATAGAAAGCTCAAGTAAAACCACAGCTTATTTATCTTCCAAACTATCCTCCCTGCCAAATGCCTCGTAAGGCACAGGGCACTGGAAATACCTGCTAGTGAGCAAATAAAAGAATGTAAGAGCAGACCAGTAAACAGAGTCCAAATCCCAGTAACGCCACCGTCGTCAGCTTTCTGGACCCCTGCTTGTGGCCTGTTAAATGCAGACACTGCACATAGCATCTGTTACACTGAGTTCCTTCTAGCACTGAAGATTTATATGTAAAAAGAACCGGAGTCCACAATTTTGTGAGGACAGCATTTCCCATACCTAATTACACCTTGCAGATTCTTCTGAGCTGTTTTCCTCAGTAGCACTACTCAGTTGAGTGTGACATTGGAGCCAGGTGTTACCCCAATACAGAGCCAGTATCAATCCTGAAAGAGTCCATTTGGCTTGATCCTCAGTTTACCCTCATTCTTATCCAAACAGAGTCACTCCCAGGGACAGAGTTTTTAATATGCAGTGCAACAAAACCCTCATAAATAATCAGCAATAACAAATAATACTCCCAAGTGAGATTTTGCAACTGGCACCTGAGCCATTGCTCCAGAGAACTTTCAGGCCGCCCTCCTTGTCCCCTGGCACCTCCACTAGAGCCCTTCTTCTCCGAATAGATCCTGGTCCCCAATCTCTCACCACTCTCACACTCTCGTATGTATACACACACATACTCACTGGTGGCATGGAGGCAGGAGCATGGTGCTCAGCCCGTGGCAGGGGCTGATAAACGCTTGTAAAATGCTTAGCCCAGACCCACGCCAGGTGATGCTCAGATGCATCCACATCAGCACAAAGGTTGGGGTTCTGGCTGAATACGTGTATTCCTGCTCTGCCTATGGCTAACCAGGAGCTTGGCTTTATGCTTGGTACCTGACAAACCTGTGTCATCTGGCTTAGCATTAGCAATCAGCCACATGCATGCAAAGGCCAGCATTTCTTCCTTGACTCATGCTCAGCATAAACCATTACACCAAAGGATGCCTGAACATGGTACGTGAGCAAGACAGTGTCTATTCACGTTGGAAGAGGTGAGGACCCCTGCTCTGGGTTTTGTTTGACTTACAACAAAGAGTACAAGCACTGGCCTCATGGAGCTGGCCATTAACCACTCACACATGAATGTGATATGCAGGGTCCTATACCATGGCCAGAATACAAATCAACAGTCGCTGTAGAGGACAACCGTTTTTTATGGTTTTTTTCTTTTTCTTTCTTTCTTTCCTTTTTTTTTCTTGAGATAGTGTCTTGCTCTGTCATCCAGGCTGGAGTGCAGAGGCATGATCTCAGCTCACTGCAACTTCTGCCTCCTGGATTCAGGTGATTCTCCTGCCTTAACCTCCCGAATAGCTGGGACTACAGGCACCCACCACCACACCTGGCTAATATTTTTGTATTTTTAGTAGAGATGGGGTTTCACCATGTTGGCCAGACTGGTCTCGAACTCCTGACCTCAAGTGGTCCACCTGCCTCGGCGTGAGCCACCACAGCCAGCCAAGGGCACCTGTTGTTTATCTGTCTCACACTCCCACATCCTTGAAGGACCTGCCTCTCCCTCACATCGGTCATGTGATGGTTGAAAGAGCTACCAGTCACAGTAACCAGTTCCCCTGGCTTTGGCTATCATAAATCCAGAGGTGGGCCAATCAGAATCCTTCCCTGAGATTTTTTAATATTGAGCTGGAAGAGAAAGATTCCAGCCTTTTGGGATGAAGCTATAAAGATGTGAATGAGAGGCTTCGGACATGGAGAAAAATCTATTTGCAGGAGGGAAGCATGGAGCCAACAGAGAGCAAAGCATCCAAGCATCCAAGTTAAGGTCCAGACTTAAGTGTCTGCACCTTCCTGCTAATATGAGTCAATGATTTCCCTGTTCTTTCTGGCTATTTCGAGCTGGGTTTCTGAAAAGTGCAGCTCAAGAAGCCTAACACAGTCACAGTCCGTACTTACGATGCATTCTCAAATGCATCTTCCACTCCTCAGCATTCAGGTGGTTTTGATGAGGTGGGTTACCTCACATGGGAAATGTCTTTGTTCCTCCTCACAAGAAAGGCATAAAAATTCCTGGGCAAGAAGCACCTTACCCAGCATCCCTAACAAAAGACGATTTCTTTCCCTTTGTATCTCAGAAGCCAGTGGTGACCTGCCAACCACAAGATGTGATGAATGTTCTATTTCAAGCTACCAAAGCTTGTAAAATAGAGGCTGGCCGCACCGGCTAGGCAACTGACTAGTATATTTTGGAAGAAGGGTTTCTTCTTCGTGGGCAGCCCTCCATTGCATCCCTCTACTGGCTGGCTCCCTATGACAATCTGCCCTTAGCTCACCAAGAGGGTCCCTCAGCAGCCACGCATGTTAGGTATATGGGACAGTGACATTCCCTAATCAAAACGGAGCTCTGAAAATCCTCTGTGAGAGAACATAGTGAAGTTGGGCCACCTGACTTTTATGAGACCTTTTACAAAAAGAAAGCCACCATATACAATTACTGAGGGGGTGGCACTTTGAAAGCTAAAAGCTTCCCCTCCTTTAACTGTGAAGAGCCACCCAGTGAACTCTGAACCATGAAGTCATAACAACAAGGAAAGGAATCACTGGGTGGGAGCGGCACCCAGGACACTGGTCTCACCCTCTCCTCCCCCTTCCTTTTCCGTACCTCCCCCATCTCCTCTGCCTAGCCGGAGCTTGGCAGGTTATGAGCAGGCACTGCCTGGATGCCTAGTCTGCTCTGGGCTGAGGCGACTGGTCTATTTCAACCTGATGGAATGCTCTTCCTACGTCCCTCACTGTCAGTGTGCCCCAGGCTTGCAGGAGCTTGGCAGCTGTCTCCCCTGGGGCAGTGGAAAGCAGCGTATCCCATGGTGGACTCAACAGCTTCTCATCACCAAAACAAAAACACAACAGTCCCGATTGCCATGGAGAGTTCAATCCTCTTGTCCTGGGATTGGCACTGACTGAAATTCCTAGGGTTCTAGCTAAGCTATCTCCCGTGAGGTCTAAATACAGCACATTTGATTTTAACCTAAACACACAGCCTGGACCAGTGCCCAGGGCTGATAGCCCCCAACAGCCACCAGGGAAGTCAGCTGAGAAGCCTGGACTCCCAGCTGCCCATCTGGTGGTGGGCATTTCAGGAATGTCAGAGAAAGGTTGTGGTAGTGAGCCTATGTTCACTGATGCTGTCTGTGGCCAAATGAAGAGGGATGCAATCAGTGTGCAGGCTTACCTATGAATGTGGTCCTAGGTAGAGAAATGCATCCTGGGGAAAGGAGTGGCAGGTGGAGAAGGCAGGGGAATCATGAGGAAGAGAAAGAGACAGGAAGGAAGAGGCAGTAAGGACCTATACCTATTTCTTAGCCAATTAATTAAAAACCGGGGGATCTTTCTTAAACGTTCATACCCAGGGGAACACAACTCTCTATGCCTCTCCCAGACACTTAGGGCTTAAGCCCTAGGATCAGACGGACCAAGGTTGCCCTCTAGTTGTGTGACCTTGGGAACAACTGACTTCTCAATGTCCACGTCTCTAAAATGGCCCAAAGATCTCCCGCAGCTGTTCACTGAAATCATGGACATAAAGTACCTTGTACCTAGAAGCTGCTCAATAAATAGCAGCTACTAGAAGTAGTAGCAGTGGCAGCAGGAATAGTAGAAGCAGGGGTGCTAGCAAGCATGGGCTTCTCTCCCTCAGCCTTGCCTCTGGCTTCCCTCCCTTGGAGAGGGCACGAGAAGAGGGAACCTCCCAGCTAGGAAAAGCTGATGCGTACAGACAAAGGAACCCCTCCCCAAAGCAAACCAATGCAACATTCACACCCACACCCACTAAGAACCTCTGAGTGGCAAAACGGCGACCGCTTCCTAACCTCCCACGTCAAACCCACACGCCCTGCAGAGGTAAGGCTCGGGGGCTTCTCCTTACCCTGGTGTTCGTGCACGACTTCCCTCGCTTATACTCTTTGTGGGAACCACGCTTATCCAGTTTGTACCACAGGGCTTTGGCTTTCCAGGTGGTCACCTTAGACTTGAGCTTGGAATAAAAGTTTCTGTGGTCCAGAGGGTCTAGGTCCAGCTGTCGTGTGAGGATGTTGAAGGCCTGGAGGGTACCTTTGCACGTGGACGCCTGGACAAAGTTCTCAAAAACCTGCCCGGCCTGGGCCTGCTTCTCGTCCTCATTCTCCCCCATGGTTCAGGAGTCGTGTGCACCAGTGGCGTGGCGAGGACAGAGGCGAACAGCATGAAGTACCTGGAGAAACGTCACACCTAGGAAAGTAGGGGGAGGCACAGGTCAGCTTTGGACAATGAGGGTAGGGTGGGGGACGGGTGCTGAGAAGTAAAAATACAATTTAAGACACGCAAGTGCTACCCATAATATTTAGTGTTCAATCCTAAACAGAAACATTTAGAAAAGATATACAATTGCACCTTTCAGCCTGTCAATGCGGCATTGCAGGTCATCTCTCCCCTATACTCCGCCCCTCTTGCTGGCTGAAAAGTGCCACAGACTGCACAAGGCTATGCCCTGGCTAATGCCAACAGTACTGGTCAATCTTGCTCTGAGCCAGATGGTTCTGCAAATAGTGATTAAGAAAAGGGAAGTCACCCAGAAAAGTACGCTAGATCCAGCACCACTGAAAGTCTATCACTCTTGGTGCTGCATATCAGTTGGCTGATAGGAATATAACCCAGCCACATACACAAATGCCCAGACAGAAGACAATCCAGAAAACATCTCTCTAGAGTCCATGACCACCCACCTCTCCCTAGACATCCAGCTTTAAAGTCTTTCTTCATGAGTTACCAGAGAGCAAGGCTCTCCCGTATATACATGACAACCGTCTCTTCTCAAAACTTCTGCTCCTGGGATTGGCTGGAAGCACATCATCCACCTCAGTCAGACACACAGACAGACAGAGACACGTGGACCTCCTCCTCCCCATGTGCAAAGGGGGCCTGTGCTTTGTAAGGCTGGGCTGTGAGCTATTTGGAACAAGTGCTTCGGCTGATGGAGGGGAAAAATGCGATGGGTGCTCATTCACATCCCAAAAATAGCTTGCCTGGGCTTTGGCCATGGTCCTTTCTGCACCATTCTAACCTCAGACATTTCTTAGGAAAGTCATTTAAGTTTCAAAGGAACAAAAATAAAGTAGAGCTGATTTTCCAAAGCACTAGCTGTTTTTCCAGAATCCAAAGCTGGTGCAAGAAGACAAATGTGGAGGAGCCAGGGCTGACCCAGCTGTCAGGAGGGCTGTAGGGGTCTCTGAGCAAGAGGGCACAGCGGACCGAGTGACATGGCCTGGCAAGGGGCGGTGAGCAACACACAGAGCATGGACCTCACGGCAGCTCTGCGCTCCCCAGATAGGGAGGGTTCATCGTGTCGTGGACACGTTCGAATTGTGGGATGGTTTTATATTACCAAAAGCAGAGAATGGTGTTTATCTTCCTCCTGAATCTCTTATTCACTCAATTATTAGTGAGGTAGCAAGGGTCGGGCACCACTCAAGGGGCTGGGAATAGGTAGGCTCAGGCCCCGCCTACAGGGGAAGACAGGTTACAAGACAACAGGCAAGCGCTTGCGGAAATGAACCAAGGGCATGGAAGCCCAGAGCAGACAGTCTCCAGCAGAGCCTCGAGGAGGCCAGAGGGGACGTAAGAGGGAAGTGTCAAGAAAGCTTCAATCTTAGGAATGGGAGGAACTTTGCCAGAAGACTGGGGAGTGGACATTCCAGGCAATGGAAACGCCACATGGGGGTGTGAGTGTGGAAACAGTGGGACGGTGGATGAAATGACAGCAAGTTCAAGGTTCAGGAATCCTGAGGAGTTGTGATGGGGATGTCCAGCGTACATGGTGGCAGGTGTCCTCTCCAGGACAAGGAAGGGTCCTGGCCTCTCCAGTGAGCTGTGAGGAGCAGAAGCCAGAGCAGCAGGGGGAAACAGTGCTGGGAAGATGAGAGGGTGGCAGTGGACTGGAGGAGGAGGCTGGAGGACAGAAGGCAACTAAGGGGCTGTCCAGGCAGCAATGAGGAGAGGAGCTGGAAGAGAAGCAGGAAGAATAGGGCATGAAAGGAGCACAGAAGCTCACTGGGCAACACATGCCAGGAGGAGTCTGCTGGGCAGGTGAGGTCTCAGACACTGGAGGCCCAGACTTGGGGGTGAGGGGGTCCCAGCAACTCTGTAGAACCCTACCCTCCCTTCCCTCTTTCCCTGAGAGCTTCTGAGGTGCCTGGCGCTGTGCCTGCCTGAAGGGAGACTAGCACTCATTCCCTGCTCAGGCCTGGCCAGCTTCCCTGCCCCAGCCAGGCTGGGTCCTCCATGAGGCCTTACCCAGTGACCCCGGTCTATGACACCTAACAACTTCAGTAGACTGGGCAAGCGGGCTCTGCACCCTGCCTGGTGCGACGAGTGTGGATTCCTTCACAGATGCTCTCCGGGCTCTGTGAGAGTCCACTCTGCTCACTTGGGCATGACTCACATAAACACTGCCTCCTCCTGCGTCTCCACTTTCCCCACGTACAACACCTGCCACCCAGAGAGCATAAACAGAAGGCGGGACTCATTTGCTTTGCAGAGCGTATTAACATTCTCAGTCTTTATATATCTTTGGAACCACTTCTGTGCCCAGCATTGAACAAAGGCTGCAGTGGCAGGCTGACTAGGCGATTTGAACTCAACTGCTACCCTGCAGTCTTTTCTGAGGACAGGCAAGCAGTACAAGAGAAAACTGTAAGGCTTCAGAGCTATCGCCTCACACAAGCCACTTCTGATTCTCAGTTTCCCCTACTGTAACAAACAAATAATCATCTCATCCTTGCAGGGTTGCTGTGAAGGACAAGAAACATGGATGATGGCAGAGCCGGGCCCTGGGAAGCACTCAGTCGATGTGGTAACACACGCTGCATCCACCACAGGACGCAGATTTGTACCTGGGGAAATGCGCCAGGTTAGAAAATAGGTTTGTAAATCAGTTCTCCAAGTGGCCAACTACTCCCTGTCTAAAATTATGAGCAGTTTAGAGGCACCAAGCCAGACAATAATTTACAAACTGGAAGAAGCTGTCTCCTCCGCACCCCAGTAGCCACCCCTCCTCCCACAGAAGATGAACGAACAACTTCGTTGTCAGGTTGGAGAAAGAGCTAAAGGTGGTGCTGAGGGCTGGATAGGCGTGGGAGCTCCAGAAACCAGCCCTATCTAGAGTGAGATAAGGGGAGGTGGAGGGAGATGGCTCCGCAAGAAGATAAGTACCAGGCTCAGACTTGCCACCCTAGATCTAAACGGCCCAGTCTCACCCTTTATAATTGGTTTTCCAAGTTAAGTCAAAGATCTTAAACATGACTCTAACACCCGTGGTGGGTAGCTTTCCTCAAGGGACAGCATCAGAATATTTAGAGTCAGGGCAACCTGAGTGTGACTTTGGTCTCAAGCACTTACTATCTGTGTGGCCCTAGGCAAGTTATCTCATCCATCTTGGCCTCAGTTTTCTCATCTGTGAAATAGGGATAATACAGGCTTCCCTCAGTATCCATGGGAGATTGGTTTCAGGGTCCCATGCAGATACCAAAATCCATAGATGCTCAAGTCCCTTATATAAAATGATGTAGTGTTTGCATATAACTTACACACATTCTCTTGTATACTTTAAATCATCTCTAGATTACTTATAATACCTAATACGATATAAGTGCTATGTAAATAGTTGTTACATCGCATGTTTAGGAAATGATGACTGTACATATTCAGTACAGATGAAATCATTTTCTTTTTTCCTGAATATTTTCAACCCACAGTTGGTTGTATCTGTGATGTGAGATGGATGGGTATGGAAGGGCCGCCTGTTCTCCCCACTCACAGGGCTCTAAGGAACCGGTGAGATCACCTATGCAGTAACCCATACTCATTTGATTCGTCAGATGGCCCAGACATCATCACATCAAAAGGAAGCGCAAAAGAAACATCATTCATGACTGCTGAGACTAGCTTTCCGGAAGGAGTTATATACAGGTTGAGTATCCCTTATCCAAAATGCTTGGGACCAGAAGTGTTTTGGATTTCTATTTTCTTTCTTTCTTTTTAGAATATGTCCATCATACTTACTCGGTTGAGTATCCCAAATCCCAAAAATCCAAAATCCGGAAGAATCCAATTAACACTTCCTTAGAGTGTCATGTCAGCACTCAAAAGGCTTCACATTTTAGAGCACTGCAGATTTCAGTTTAGGTGTATTCAACACGTATGCTTTTTTATTTTTTTGAGATGGAGTCTCGCACTGTCGCCCAGGCTGGAGTGCAGTGGCGCAATCTTGGCTCACTGCAACCTCTGCCTCCCGGGTTCAAGCGATTCTTCTGTCTCAGCCTCCCAAGCAACTGGGACTACCACCACATCTGGCTACTTTTTGTATTTTTAGTAGAGACAGGGTTTTACCATATTGGCCAGGCTGGTCTTGAAGGCCTGACCTCATGATCTGTCTGCCTCAGCCTCCCAAAGTGCTGGGATTACAGACATGAGCCACTGTGCCCAGTCTCAACCTGTATACTTTAAAACTAGAGGACAAGGGCCTTCCACTTAGAAGATGTGAGTTCAAACTCACCTCCTCTCTGTGTAGACCTGGACAAATCGTTTATCTTTTGGGTTTTAGTTTCCCATGTGTAACTAGGGAACCTCACAGAAAGTAGTGGTAATGAACTGAAAACACACAGGATTCAGGATAGTATTGGAAATGAACTGGGAAGGGCTGACCTAGTACTCAGAAGGACTCAGTGAGTCTGAGCTTCAAACCTTTTGTCTAGAGAACTAGGGTGCAAAGCCTTTGATGGCTGTCCTTCCCTTCACCCCAAAAGAAGGTAGTCAGGATTTCTTTTTTAGCCAGAGGATCCTGGGTAACCAGCTCTTATTAAAGTTTTCCTTGTTAACCACCACCCAGCTGTTGCCCTTTTGAAGTTTGATATGCAATAGAAATAAAACTAACTAACCAGAAATATGAAGGTTTCTGTATTTTCTGGGAAGAAACAAGATGTGTTGCTTTAAGTTTCTAATAATAGACTTGAAGCAATTTGGTTTTTGCCAAGTGGAGTCTCTTATTTGTGGTTCGTCTGCTCCCCTGCCTATGTGACTTCATGAGTCACAAAGCAATTTCCTTTTTCTGCCTCTAGCTGCTAAAAATTAAAATTAAGGGCCCTGGATTGCAGGCAACAGCACTGGTAATGGGCTAAGCCCACAAAATCCGAGAGTCAAGCTCAAGGTTTATGCAGAGTCCCTGAGCACCTCTCCAAATGAGAGGAGGAGCCTCCCCATCCGGATCTGCAGGTCCCTCACATTTAGGACTCTCACGCCTCCTACCTTCCCTGAACCTCTTCTCCCAAATGGCATATCATCCAGTGCAACCAGGCTTTTGACAAACGGTGAAGTTCATACAGACTGAAGGAGAGATGGGGGTGGACACTAGGTAGAATCTTTCCGCAAAGCAGCAGTTTGTCCAAGAGAAAAGCTCATCCTTTAACCCACCCTTGAGGCTCAGAGACAAAATCTGTTTCAAGGTCAATGGAATCTAAAAACAAAACCCGCTTGCCATTTATACTGCCATGCTGCCCTGCTGAAACTTACCCTCTCCCAGCTCTACGTCACTAAGGAGCCCTGGAGCAAGGCCCTGTTTCCTTGGCAATGAAGTGAGGTGTTCACCCCACACTCGCAGGGTGCACAGGAGTCTCACACACAGAAGCCCCTCAGTTATGACTATCTGAATCCAACACCTGAGTTGAGGCAGGAGCCAGCCAGGGACTCAGCAGTGCCTTCTGCACCTGGTGCATCCCCAGAGAGCCCACCATGGGCAGGAACACCTGGCTCCCAGGAGGGGCCTATGAACCCCATCTTCCCACTGGCCCAGGTAGGCCTTGATTTCCACCTACCAGAGCACTAGGCACCTAATTTGACCAAAAAGAGCACTTCCAGGGTTGGGAAGGGACTGAGAGGGCCACCTTGTTTACCTGGTAATCTCCTTCCCACCAGGTGTCCCCAGCCTTGCCTTGGTCACTTCCACAAATAGAGGAGAGTGTACTGCCTCCTTAGGGCTACCTGTTCCACCTGCCTCCTCTGGAAAACAAGGGTGTCTGAAGCCTCAGTGAGATAATTCTTCTTAGTCATTCCCTATAGAGATAAGTTCCTCTTCTCCAAAGCTTTCTCTACTGCTACTGGGTGTTGACTTGAGATTACCTCCAGGAAGCCAAAGCCCCTTTCCATGCACAGTGAAGGCACACATGCAGAGTCCTCTGACACACGATGTCTGGAACCCCTACTAGGAAAGGCCAATGAAAGAGCACCCAAGGGACTCACTATGAAGCTCAACCAGGAGGTGGCAAGGGCCTAGACCTTCCCTCATTTGCCACACAGCCCAGGGTGAGAGTGCTGGGAAGAGACCCCAGGGGCACTGCAAGCCCTGGCCGTCTATGCCTGCTCCTTCACTGAGAACACAAGTTCATTTGGCTCTTGCCCTTCTGGCCACACCCATCTTCCCCACTCTTTTTCAATGGTGAGTGGACTCCACTGGTCTAGCTTGAAGGGGCCTCATACATTCCTCCTTCCTCACCTCATCCATTGCTTTTTTTTTTTTTTTGAGATGGAGTCTCGCTCTTGTTGCCCAGGCTGAAGTGCAGTGGCGCAATCTCAGCTCACCGCAACCTCCACCTCCCGGGTTCCAGCAATTCTCCTGCCTCAGCCTCCTGAGTAGCTGAGATCACAGGCATGTGCCACCATGCCTGGCTAATTTTGTATTTTTATGAGTGATGGAGTTTCATTATGTTGGCCAGGCTGGTCTCAAACTCCTGACCTCAGGTGAACCACCTGCCTTGGCCTCCCATAGTGCTGGGATTACAGGCATGAGCCACTGTGCCCGGCACATTAATTGCTTCTTATAGCCATTCAACAGCACCAGGCCCTGGGAGGTCCCAGTGAGGCAGTGCCTACCCTCCAGGCCTCCTCCACTGGTGTCAAGAGACACCTGTATGCTGACCAGTCACAGTGCTTGGAATAGCAGAAGGAAGCCAATGTCATCAGGTGCCCATCACCAGGCAGGCACTCTCACCAGTGTTAAACTAAAGAATCCTCGCAACAGGTCTATGTGGATGCGGGGGAGGTATGACTTTTTTCTTTTTTATTCTATAAAAAGCAATGTACTTTAAAAAAGAGAAAGAAGTAATTGCAGAACTTGCCTATCTTCCTTTTCTGTAATGCAACCATGTTTTCTATGTGTGATTATTTTATGTATGTATATATGTGTACATATGTATATATGTACATACGTATGAATGTGTGTATGTGTATATGTGTACCTGTGTATATGTTTGCAGGGGTCTACATGTGCACACACCTATGTGTGTATATATGTACATGTGTGTATATATGTGAACATGTATGTGCATTCACATGTGCATCTACATGCGTGCGCATATCCTACATGTGGATATATGTACGTGTGTGTGCATTTATTTGCATGTGTGTGTATGTACATGTATATGTGTGGTGTGTGCGAATATATATCACATACATATACATTTTAAAATTTTTCCACGAGGATTTCTAGCCAGCACTCTACATCTTCACCTGTACCACTCTCTTTTCAAGGACCTTCTAAAACAGGTGAAGCCTCTGAGGTGGAAAGAACTCTGGCCCAGGCATGAGGAGACCTGGGTTCAAACCCAGCCCACCGCTTGAACCACCCACATGAGGACACTGACAGCTGGCGCTCATGGCGTTTCAGGCCTTTACCACTCTGTCTCATTTCATCACCCTTGAAAGAAGACAGCTTTACAGAGGTAAGTAAATGCTCCATACCATGCAGGTAGCTAGTGGGGACGCTGGGGATGCTGTGAAATGAGCCCAGGTCATCTCACTTTGAAATCCATGCTCCTAGCTCCGGTCCCTATGAGCCATATATACAGACACAGTACGGTCTTCCTTTTCTGAAGCCGCTGTGTAAATTACATCAGTTCACTTCTATTGTCTCTCAAGTTCTGGGCTTGGAGAGTCTACAAGTATCAAATAAGGCATGGTCTTACAAGTCATGGTACAACCAAACAAGTATCAGGCAGTCCTTTAAAAATAATATTTATAAAGACATTCAATCCATGGGAAAATGCTTATGCCATAACACCCAGTGAAAAGACCAGGGTATGGAACCAGGAAGTCAATATAATTTCAGGCTCCATAAAATAATGTCTGTAGGAGAAGAGGAATAAGCCAAATGTGAACAGTGGTGATGTATATGTAGGATCACATTTCAGAGAGCTGTGATTATACTTTTACTCTGTACTTTTCTGTATTTCCCAAAGTTTCTACCGGGAGCATGCATAACATTTACAACCCCTCTTACATACACATCCCAAGGCCAGGAGTCTTCTCTCCCTGTCGGTCTCAACAACAGGAGGTAGGCTTCC
>JAPYYA010000208.1:0-16880 GCA_028533165.1 Leontopithecus rosalia | reverse complement strand
CTCTTGAGTGGACGTCCAAGATGTTAGTTCCCAGGGCCGGGAACAGCAGCGTTAAGACTGATGGTGTTTTCCTGCCCAGGCTTCTCCTGTCTGGCTTCCTTCTTGTATCCGTAATAGGCGAGTCTGCCTTCCCGGAGCTCCAAACCTCAGTCAGAAGGGGAACCAGTTGTGTTCACTCTGCGCCGAGGTGCCAGCACAGCTTCTGCGCTGGCCTCAGGAGTCAGCGCTGGGAACCCGCGCGGCTCCTCCAAACCTCAGTCAGAAGGGGAGCCAGCCCTGCCTAGTCAGCCCCGAGAGCTGCCGTGCAGAGGTGCCGGCGAAACCACTGCCCTGCATGGCTCCTCCACTGGGAATCTTCTGCTCCTGAGTGACCAGAATTTGTCTGAAAGTGTGGCCTCCTCTAGTTCTATGAGCTTTAACTGCGAGCTGCAGTCCCGAGATGTTAGCGATCGGCCATCTTGGATCGTTCCACCAAGATTTTTAATAATATGGCCAGGTGTGGTGGCTCATGCCTGTAATCCCAGCACTTTGGGAGGCTGAGGCAGGTGGATCACCTGAGATCACGAATTTGAGACCAGTCTGGCCAACATGGAGAAACCCCATCTCTACTAAAAATACAAAAATTAGCCAGGTATGGTGGCACATCCCTGTAGTCCCAGGAGGGACTTGGGAGGCTGAGGCAGGAGGACCATTTGATCCCAAGAGGCGGAGGTTGCAGTAAGCTAAGATCATGCCACTGCATTCCAGCCTGGGTGACAGAGACTCTATCTCAGAAAAAAAAAAAAGTTCTTAATAATAAAAAGAAATGTAACTAATTAATTAACTATATAGGGAAACAGTCTATCAGAGAGCCCTTTAATCAAGTGAATAATTAACATAAACTGCACTAGAACAAATATTTTTTTTGAGACGGAGTCTTGCTCTGTTGCCCAGTCTGGAGTGCAGTGGCGCAATCTCAGTTCGCTGCAACCTCCACCTCCCATGTTCAAGTGATTCTCCTGCCTCAGTCTCCCAAGTAGCTGGGACTACAGGAGCCCACCACCACGCCCATCTAATTTTTTGCACATTCAGTAGAGATGGAGTTTCATGATTTTAGCTAGGATGGTCTCAATCTCCTGACCTTGTGATCCGCCCACCTCAGCCTCCCAAAGTGCTGAGACTATAGGCGTGAGCCATTGTGCCTGGACTAGAGCAAATTTTTAAAATGTGCTGATGCATGCAGAAAGACACAGCATCACTCCTGTGATAATGCCCCCAAAAAGTAAATTATAATCTAAATTTAACCACAAGGGAATATCAGTTTTATGCAAAGTTCAAGATAAAGATATCTCTCATGTTCTGTCATTTTTTTTTTCCTTTGAGATGGAGTTTCGCTCTTGTTGGCCAGGCTGGTGTGGAATGACGTGGATCTTGGCTCACTGCAACCTCTGCCTCCTGGGTTCAAGCAATTCTCCTGCCTCAGCCTCCCAAGTAACTGGGATTACAGGCATGTGCCACCACACCTGGCTAATATTTTTGAATTTTGGTAGAGATGGAGTTTCACCATGTTGGTCAGGCTGATCTTGAACTCTTGACCTCCAGTGATCCACCCACCATGGCCCTCCAAGTGATGGGATTACAGGTGTAAGCCACTGAGCCCACCTGTATGTTTTAATAGTGATTTTTAGCAGTCTATCTTTAGCACCCTAGATTGCAAATATATCCTGATAATGTTTTTCAGAACTTTCTGGTTTATACATGCCTTCTTGTTTAAATAAGCATTTTTTGAATCCTGTTCTGCATTGAGCAAATAAAAAACACAGACTGAACCTCAACATTACACGTTCTCCATTTTTAGTAAGAACTCCAGCTTCTCCCCAATAGAAATCTTGAGTATTTACACCTTTTCATGTTCAACAGCCACAGAAGGATCATTTTTAATATTGCAGTTTATAAATTCATGGTGAGTATTCTGCATGGCATACAAGCCCTGATGGAGAGAATGTAGAGAAGGCTCTGGGATATAGAGAAGAAATATTTGGCAGAGATCCTTGACTATCATAAAAATTTAGAAAGCAGTTAAACTCACTGGGGAGAAAAACCACGAGTAGAGAAGTAAAGGTTTGCAGTACTAAACGCATGGCACTCCAGGAAGCAGAGTGGACACAGGTCTTGATCTGAGACATGTTTAGCTGAACAAAAAAAGCCATTCTTTCTTTATCTCCTTCTTCTCTGGGAATCTTTCCCAGATCAGAATTTTCTGGACAAACTATACTTGCATCTTGCGAATATGCCTTTCAAGCTGTCAGCACCACATGTTTACCTGCTGCCACCACACTCAAAGGCAGAAGGACCAAGACCTGCAGAAAAAGTTCACCTATTTTTGTCCTTTATAACAGAACAGATTTAGTAAGAATGAACTGTTCCATGCAGACACTAATATGAGTTTCACCTTTCCTATTCTCAGGAGCCCTCCTCTGCCATGGACACCAGCAATTTTTGCTACAGTAATGGAAATATGGGCCACACTGTCCTGTCCCTACCAAACCCAAACAGAATAGGCCCTGTAACCACTCTTTAGTGCAAAGGTCAAACTTAACTCTAGTGAATGTATCCTGAACCCGTTATACTTGATTCTAGCCTCATTTTAGAGTCACAGGAGGCACTTAATTAAAACAACATGGACTGGGCTTGGTGGCTCACGCCTGTAATCCCAGCACTCTGGGAGGCCGAGGTGGGTGGATCACGAGGTTGGGAGTTTGACGACAGCCTGGCCAAGATGATGAAATCCCGTCTCTATTAAAAATACAAAAATTAGCTGGTCATGGTGGCAGGTGCCAGTAATCCCAGCTACTCAGGAGGCTGAGGCAGGAGAATCACTTGAATCCAGGAGGTGCAGGTTCAAGTGAGCCAAGATTGCACCAATAGCCTGGGCGACACAGCAAGACGCTGTCTCAAAAAAAAAAAAAGGCCAGGTACGGTGGCTCACGCCTGTAATCCCAGAACTTTGGGAGGCCAAGGTGGGAAGATAATGAGGTTAGGAGATCGAGACCATCCTGCTTAACGCGGTGAAACCGTCTCTAAAAAAAAATAAATTAAAAAAAACAAAACAAAACAACATGCATGCTTCCACCTAGAACAATAAACAGAACCTGAGCCAAACTACAAACAGAACAATAAACCTATATAAGGCATCCAAAAGGGGTGAATCTGAACAGAACAAAAGCAGAGAGCAACCTATGTAGAATTCTGTCCTCTATACCACTGGGGTATTTCCTGTTTTGTTTTTCCTAAGCTTACCTACAACAAACTTAAATTTCAGAGTTTCCATACTTTTTAATCGTTTTTAGCCACTGCTTTGTCAATTTTATAACATATACAAATAAGCAATTTAAACAAATCCCTTAACGTTTTCTAGGGTAATGTTATTATAAGATAAATATTTATTCTAACAAGGCAAGATGAACAAACAATATAAACTCTTCTTTTTTTTATTTGAGACAGAGTCTCACTTTGTTGCCAGGTGCCAGGCTGGAGTACAGTGGCACAATCTCAGCTCACTGCAACCTCCGCCTCCCGGGTTCAAGCAATCCTCCTGCCTTAGCCTCCCAAGTAGCTGGGACTACAGGCACACGCCACCACGCCCAGCTAATTTTTATATTTTTAGTAGAGATGAGGTTTCACCATGTTGGCCAGGATGGTCTCAATCTCTTGACCTTGTGATCTGCCCACCTCGGCCTCCCAAAGTGCTGGGATTACAGGCTTGAGCCACCGCACCTGGCCCAACTCTTCTTTCAGTAAACATTTCTTCAGGTAATGATATCAGAAGTCACAACAATATAAAGTGGCTCAAATAAAGCCCAAGTATTTTTGCACACATCTCCTCACTGTACCAACCATATGATGCTAAATTCAACCATGTATCCAGTTGCTAGTCTAGACTACAAACTCCTGGATGGTAGGGACCATGACTGCTGCATCTATTTTTCAAATGCCATAAGAAATGGTAGAATTGGCCGGTCGCGGTGGCTCACGCCTATAATCCCAGCACTTTGGGAGGCCGAGGCAGGTGGATCACGAGGTTAAGAGATCGAGACCATCCTGGTTAATGAGGTGAAACCCCATCTCTACTAAAAATACAAAAATTAGCTGGGCATGGTGGTGCGCGCCTGTAGTCCCAGCTACTCAGGAGCCTGAGGCAAGAGAATTGCTTGAACCCAGAAGGCAGAGGTTGCGGTGAGCTGAGTTCGTCCCATTGCACTCCAGTCTGGGTAACAACAGCGAAACTCATGGTAGAAACTAGTTTATCTGTTTGAGTCTCCAACCTCCTCTTTGGTTTTCACCCAAGTACAAGGAAACTGGAAAAATGTCTCACCTGGCTATCAACCAAAGACATCTCTTATGTTAGAGGAGAAACAAAAACAGAATGACTCATTTATCTTAGACTGAGAGAGCAAATTAACTACTCTTGACAACCTGACACAATTCTGTTCTGACTTGAAAATGTCTCAAAATGTCTAGTTGATTATGATGGGGTTCCCAGTAACCTAGAGCTGGTTGCCCAATGATAAGTCAAGCAAGAGAGAAACAGGCTGATGTCTTTTTCTTTTTTCTTGAGACAGTTTTACTCTTGCTGCCCACGTTGCAGTGCAATGGCACAATCTCGGCTCACTGCAACCTCCACCTCCCAGGTTCAAGTGATTCTCCTGCATCAGCCTCCCAAACAGCTGGGATTATAGGCATGTGCCACCATGCCTGGCTAAATTTTTTTTGTATTTAGTAGAGATAGGGTTTTACCATGTTGGTCGGGCTGGTCTTGAACTCCTGACCTCAGGTGATCCACCCACTTTGACCTCCCAAAGTGCTGGGATTACAGGCCTGAGTCACTTGACCTGGTCTCAGGCTGATTTCAAATAGAAAACAGAACTGTCCTGGTAGAGCTCCAGAAGCTGCATCATATGTCCTGATTAGTTAGCTCTTTGGTAAGAAAAAAGACAAAAGGCCCAGCACAGTGGCTCATCCCAGCACTTTGGGAGGCTGATCACTTAAGGTCAGGAGTTCAAGACCACCCTGGCAAACACGGTGAAAACTTGTCTCTACTAAAAATACAAAAAATTAGCCGGGTGTGGTGGGCCTGTAATCCTAGCTACTTGGGAGGCTGAGGCAAGAGAACTGCTTGAACCCAGGAGGCAGAGGTTGCAGTGAGCTGAGATGGTGCCATTGCACTTCAGCCTGGGCGACAGAGCAAGACTCAGTCTCAAAACAAAAACAAAAACAAAAACAAAAACAAAAAGTAGTCTACTCCAGTATCACAGTTCATGGGTAGGTATAGTTGTAGTCACAGCTCTGGACATTTTGTGGCCTTGATCTCTCACTCCTAAGATGCTTGTTCAAACTTACAGATTCTGCCATCAGATTCTATTTATACCTGGAGACTCTCACATAAGTGTAGCAAAATCTGAAAAGTCCAAAAAGCCACACTCTCAAAGGGGTCTTTAAGATGTCTGTGTTGCTCAAGGAGTTCAAGACTAGCCTGGCTAGTCTTGAAAATGCCTCTTGTTGATTTTCTGTACATTCTGAATCCAAAACCTGGTCCCGTCTTGTGAATCCCAGGCAGAGGCCAAACTCTATTTGTAGATTCTATGTTGGATCAACCTGGCTCTGCATTTGTGGGTGTTAAAGCAAACAGAGTACAATCAAAAGAGAGATCCCCTCAGAGGATGCTATAACACATTTTCTTTCTTTCTTTTCTTTTGAGATGGAGTGTTGTACTGTTGCCTGGGCTGGAGTGCAATGGCGGGATCTCGGCTTACTGCAACCTCCATCCACCTCCCGGGTTCAAGCGATTCTCCCATCTCAGCCTCCTGAGTTGCTGGGATTACAGATGCCTACCATGATACCCGGCTAATTTTTTGTATTTTTAGTAGAGACAGGGTTTCACTATGTTCGCCAGGCTGGTCTTGAACTCTGACCTCGTGATCTGCCTGTCTCGGCCTTGTCTGTCTTGGCCTCCCAGACTGCTGGGATGACAGGCGTGAGTCATCACGCCTGGCCTATAGCACATTTTTTTTTTGAGACGGAGTTTCGCTCTTGTTACCCAGACTGGAGTGCAATGGTGCGATCTCGGCTCACTGCAACCTCCGCCTCCTCGGTTCGGGTAATTTTCCTGCCTCAGCCTCCTGAATAGCTGGGATTACAGGCACACACCACCATGCCCCCGCTAATTTTTTGTATTTTTAGTAGAGACGGGGTTTCACCATGTTGACCAGGATGGTCTTGATCTCTTGACCTCGTGATCCACCTGCCTCGGCCTCCCAAAGTGCTGGGATTATAGGCTTGAGCCACTGCGCCTGGCCAGCACATTTTTAATATATGTCTACCTAAAAGAAAAAAGCTAAGGCAACATGAATATAAGTAGATCATTTATTTGGGCCAACCTTGAGGATTATAACCTGAGAACAATGATTCAAGTTGTCTGGAATCTAAACTTTAGCAGCAGTTACAAGTAGATCTGTAAAGGCAAAAAAAGGGGCAGAGAGTGGACAGGTACAAAGAAGTTTGTCAGGTTCACTCAGGCCAGGCACAGTGGTTCACGCCTGCAATTCAGCACTTTGGGAAGCCAAGGCAGGTTGATCACCTGAGGTCAGGAGTTCAAGACCAGTCTGGCCAATGTGTTGAAATCCCATCTCTATTAAAAATACAAAAAATCAGCCAGGCATGGTGACACATGCCTGTAATCCCAGCTACTCCAGAGGCTGAGGCAGGAGAATTGCTTGAACCCAGGAGATGGAGGTTGCAGTAAGCCTAGATTGCACCATTGCACTCCACCCTGGGAAATAAGAGCGAAACTCTGTCTTAAACACAAACAAAAAACCCAAAGTTGTTTGTCAGAAAGTCTTACTTTCAAAAATGACATTTATTATTGATTAGATATGCATTGTTAAGGTTTAAGTTATGGGTTATAGTGTCCAGTGTGGCATTATTAGTTTCATTTATAGCTACCTGTGGGAATACCAAATAGTTTCAAGAGATTAATACATAATTCAAAGGCAGGAGAAAGAAAGAATTGTGCTCTCATTTTAATGTTTCCCTGAGTTTGACAAATAAAAGGACTTCCATTTCTCATATTAAAGTTTATTTCTCAAATCTCAAAAACTAGAATCAGAATTTGGAGTGGCAGATTTAGTAGAACGAAATCTAGTGGAGTAGCAGTAGATTTTACTTGTACATTTTTCGGGCATTTTTAGCAAGAGGAAGAAAGGGAAAGTAGAGATTCTCACGTCTTCATGTCTATTCAATGCACACATTACTCTCATTGGGTTTCTGGGCCCCATGGTCTGTGAATTACTTTCAGGCCTGAGGATAAAAGAGTCACTAAAAGAGGTAAAATGGTTGATTGCTTCCCTGTGATGTTTGTAGAAATCTTGTCTATCCCTCCCTAGAAGTGACTATAGGTAATTATATATACCAAATAGGCTAAGAAACAATTCCAACTGCATATTTAGGTGACAACATGCACTTTACAGCACAATTGTTAATTGGCTGGAAGCCTGAGAGGCAAAGTTTCCTCTAGAGTAAAGCTTGGTTGTTACCTTATATGTTTATAGTATGTCTGGTAATTCAAGACAGTGTTTGGAAAATATAATTTAAAATAAAATTCTGTATTTTTCTCAAAACAGAAAAAAGAAAAATAAATTCTGCAGCACCAGATAAACTCCAAAATGATAGAACAGAAATAAAACTCTTGGCCAAGCGTGGTGGCTCACGTCTGTAATCCAAGCACTTTGGAGGCCAAGGCGGGCGGATCACCTGAGGTCGGGAGTTCAAGACCACCCTGACCAACATGGTGAAACCCCGTCTTAAAAAAAAAAAGAAAAAGAAAAAAAACTCTTCATTACACAATTAAACCAGAATGTGAGTGGCATCTCAGTAAATCTCAAAGACAGAAAGACAGTTAAGCAGGTTCACTCAGCCTGAGCAGTGCTTCAGGCTCAGTTTCTATTTATAATGGTGACATGAAAAAAATACTTCTGGGTTTTCAGCATGAGTTCAGATGACGATAGCTCCAAAAGTTTTCATTGTGTATTCACAGACAACATGGAATATTAACAGAGCTTCTAAAACAGACACCCAAAGCATCAGAAAGAAAAATAGCTTGGCTGGGTGAATCATAAGGTCAGGAGTTCAAGACCAGCCTGACCAACACGGTGAAACCCCATCTCTACTAAAAACAGAAAAATCAGCCAGGCATGGTGGTGCATGCCTATAATCCCAGCTACTCAGGAAGCTGAGGCAGGAGAATCGCTTGAAGCCAGGAGGTGGAGACTGCAGTGAGCCAAGATTGAGCCCTGGGTGACAGAGCAAGACTTCATCTCAAAAAAAACAAAAAAGTAAAAGTAAAAGGAAAGAAAACACAGATCTCCATCTAACCAAGATTATATTGAGAAAAAAAAAAAGAAGTAAAAGCATCTTAAGAAAAAACAGATTAGATGTAAGATTGATCGAGTCAGCCAAAAAATCAAGTCAGCCAGAACATATTCCCCTTAAAGAAATTTTTCTCTAACCAAAGCGCACAGCTACTCTCAGCATGAGAAAAATGAGCATTATGAAAAAAAACCAAAATATTCTTAGCAGAATTTTCTAAGGTTTGTCTTCCATGTCTGCTGCTCTCTCATCTCCTAGCCATTGAATGGGGGTTCCATATTGGAATACATCTCACGATCTCGACAAGTACCTTTTGATGAAGATCTGACTTTGTTCATATAGTGGAATATACTCAAGCTTGCAACACAGCTAACTGAAGAGCTATTTTTTCTGAGTGGCCACTTGACCTGTTTTATTTGTCTTGACCTGTTTTATTTGTCTTGCAATAGCAGCATTCCAATTTAGTTAAATGAAAGACGCTAAAATTAAGCTTACTTGTAATTATCCTTTTTTTTTTTTTTTAAGACGGGGTTTCACTGTGTTGGTCAGGCTGGTCTTGAACTCCTGACCTTAGGTGATCCGCCCTTCTTGGCCTCCAAAGTGCCTGGATTACAGGCGTGAGTCACCACGCCCAGCAGTTATCCATTTTGGATAAATTAATAAGCATGTAAGACTAATATCTATTGTAACAATTTGGTGGTGAATTTGCTTTGGATATTATATATAAATATCTAAGTATAAACAATTTTAATGTGCTAGTCATGGTGTATGTAGTATTTTTAAAAATTGTCAGTAACCATACTTTAGTTAAAACACTTTCTGGCTGGGCACGGTGGCTCATGCCTGTAATCCCAGGAGGCTGAGGTGGGTGAATCACTTGAGGTCAGGAGTTTGAAACCAGCCTGGCCAACAAGGTGAAACCCCGTCTCTACTAAAAATACAAAACCATTACCCAAGCGTGGTGGCATGTGCCTGTAATGGCAGCTACTTGGGAGGCTGAGGCAGGAAAACTGCTTGAACACAGGTGGCAGAGGTTGCAGTGAGCCAAGACAGTGCCACTGCACTCCAGCCTGGATGACACAACAAGACTCAGTTTAAAAAAAAAAAGGGTGCACATGAATAAAGCAAGTTCTGAGAGACCTATGGAGACTTAGATTCTGACACAGTGAGAGTAGGAGACTACAACACCCCACAGACACTAATAAACAGAATACTGAAGCAGAAAATTAAAAGAGATCAGGACCTAAACTTCACACTTGACCAAGCAGTCCCAAAAGATGTCTGGAGAACTCTCTATCTAAAAGCACATATAAAATAATACGCATTATTCTAATTACCACGTGGCAAATACTCTAAAACTGATGCCACAATCAGAAATAAAACAATCCTCAGCAAATCCAAAAATCCCCAAATCATACCAACCACATACTCAGACGACAGCTTGACAAAACAACATTCCATATAAAGAAAACCACTTGAAACAAGCCAATTACATGGAAATTCAACTAGTACTTGAATAACTTTTGGGTAAGTAATAAAATTTACCCAAATTTTATTGTTAGGGCAGAAATCAACAAGTTCTTTAAAAATAAATGGGTACAGAAAATAAAAAAGAAAAAAATGGATACAAAACTGCAATGTACCCGAATCTCCGCAACCCGGCCAAGGCAATGTTGAGAGAGAAATTTATGGCTGGGTGCGGTGGCTCACACCTGTAATCACAGCACTTTGGGAGGCCGAGGCGGGCGGATCACGAGGTCAAGAGATCGAGACCATCCTGGCCAACATGGTGAAACCCCGTCTCTACTAAAAATACAAAATTTAGCTGGGCATAGTGGCGTGTGCCTGTAGTCCCAGCTACTCAGGAGGCTGAGGCAGAAGAATTGCTTGAATCTGGACGGTGAAGGTTCCAGTGAGCCGAGATTGTGCCACTGCATTCCAGCCTGGCACCTGGCAACGGAGCAAGACTCTGTCTCAAAAAAAAAAAAAAAAGAGAGAGAGAGAAATTTATAGCATTAAATGCTCACATCACAAAGTTAGAAAAATCTCAATTTAACAACCTGGCTGGGTGTGATGGCTCATGCCTGTAATCCCAGCACTTTGGGAGGCTGAGGAGAGTGCATCACCTGAGGTCAGTAGTGCCATCTCAGCTCAGTGCACATCAAGTTTCGTTTTTGTTTTTGAGACATTGTTCTTGTTGCCCAGGCTGCAATGCAATGGCATGATCTCAGCTCACTGCAATTTCTGCCTCTTGATTTCAGTAGATCAAGCCTGACCAACATGATTAAACTCCTTCTCCACTAAAAATACAAAAAAAATTAGCCAGGCGTGGTGGCAGGTAACTGTAATCCCAGATACTTAGGAGACTGAGGCAAGAGAATCGCTTGAACCTGGGAGGCGGACATTGCAGTGAGTTGAGATCACGCCATTGCACTCCAACCTGGGCAACAAGAACTGTCTCAAAAGCAAAAACAAAAGCAAAAACTGACATCATAAATAAAAGAATGAGCCGGGCGTGGTGGTTCATGCCTGTAATCCCAGCACTTTGGGAGGCTGAGGGGGGTAGATCACGAGGTCAAGAGATCGAGACCATCCTGGTCAACATGGTGAAAGCCCATCTCTACCAAACATACAAAAAATTAGCTGGGCATGGTGGCGCGTGCCTGTAATCCCAGCTACTCAGGAGGCTGAGGCAGGAGAATTGCCTGAACCCAGGAGGCGGAGGTTGCGGTGAGCCGAGATCGTGCCATTGCACTCCAGCCTGGGTAACAAAAGCGAAACTCCGTCTCCAAAAAAAAAACATTAAAAAAATAAATAAATAAAAGAATGAGAAAAGAAAAAGCAAATCGACCTCTAAGCTACCAAATTATAAGAAATAATGAAGACTGGCTGGGTGCAATGGCTTGTGCCTGTAATCCACCACTTTGGGAGGCCAAGGGGCAGATCACAAGGACAGGAGTTCAAGGTCAGCCCGGCCAAGATGGTAAAACCCCATCTCCACTAAAAATACAAAAATTAGCCAGCTGTGGTGGTAGGCACCTGTAACCCCATGTACTCGGGAGGCTGAGGCAGAGAACTGCTTGAACCTGGGAAGCAGAGGTTGCAGTGAGCTGAGATGGCGCCACTGCACTCCAACCTGGGCGCCAGAGAGAGACTGTCTCAAAACAAAAATAAAATAAAATAATAAAAATCAGATCTGAACTGGAGATTTAGACATTAAAAAAAATAGTAAAAAAATATGGAGAACTCCAGAGTAAAATCTTTGCAAGAATTAATAATAATCCACTATGGGGAGGGAAGGGAGGGTGGGAAGGGACAACATGGGGAGAAATGCCAGATATTGTATGCACCTAAAGTAAAATAAATAAATTAAATAATAATAATAATCCACTAGAGAGATTAATGAAGAAAGAAGATTCAAATAAACACAACTAGAAATGACAAAATGGACATCAACACTGACCTGACAAAAAAACAAATAACTACTAAACTCTGTAATGAACACTTCTATGCAAACAAACTAGAAAATCTAGAAGAAATAGATAGATTCCTGGACATAGACATTCTCCAAAGACTGAAACAAACAAAAAAATTGTATCCCTTAACAGACCTACAAGATCCAAAATTGAATGCGTAATAAATAGCCAATAAAACAAAAAAAAAGCCCAGGACCAGACAGATTCACAGCAGAATCCTACCAGATGTACAAAAAAGAGTTGGTAACATTCTTACTAAAGCCATTCCAAAAAATTGAGAAGGCACTCCTCCCCAACTCATTAAATAAGAATAGCATTATTCTGCTACCAAAACCTGGTATAAAACAAAAAAAGAAAACTTTATGCTGATGTTCTTAATTTACACTGATGGAAAAATTCTCAACAAAATACTGGCAAACGGAAGCCAGCAGCACATCAAAAAGCTAATCTACTATGATCAAGTAGCCTATATCCCTGGTATGCAAGGTTATTTCAACATACACAAATCAATAAATGTGATTAATCACATAAACAGAAATAAAGACCAAAACCATGGCTCACTGCAACCTCTGCTTTTCAGGTTCAAGCGATTTTCCTGCCTCAACCTCCCAAGTAGCTAGGATTACAAGCACTGCCACGTGCCCGGCTAATTTTTGTATTTTTAGTAGAGACAGGATTTTGCCATGTTGACCAGGATGGTCTTGAACTCCTGACCTCAGGTGATTCACCCACCTCAGCCTCCCAAGGTGCTGGGATTACAGGCATGAGCTGCCGCGCCTGGCCAGAGATCCATTCCTTTAACTTTTCAGTTCTTTCTCATTCTGGAAGAAGACCTGAAATCACAAGACAATAGGCAGCGTGACAGCCTGTGTATGGGAGAGCAGAGCCTCCCATTCTCAGACACCCAGAGTTCCATTCCGGGCCAGGCCTCTGTGATATCTTTCTTCTGGCACCAAATCTGTAAAGTTTGCTGAACACCAAGCAATTTTCCACCACCAACATATTGTCTAACATTTCAATTCTGACCCTACTCAGAGTCAGCCCAGACTCTGATTTAGGCTTCATTGCCACAATGTTGTCCTCACTGCAGATGACAGTTACAAATCCCAGAGGCCCATCTATGATTCTCAGCTATTGTTTAAAAATTCAGAACTTCCTTTGGGAGGCTGAAGTGGGAGAATTACCTGTGGTCAGGCCTGTAGTCCTAGCTACTCAGGAGGCTGAGGCAGGATTGCTTGATCCTGGGAGGCAGAGGGTGCAGTGAGCCGAGATCGCGCCACTGCACTCCAGGTTGGGCAACAGTGTTAGACTTTGTCTCCCCGCCCAAAAAAAACCCACAACTTCCATAACCTCCTTCAAGTTCTAATTTGATAGCGCTACTCACAGAACTCAGCAAGACAGTGAATTCAACAAAATACTACAGTTACGTTTACCAGTTTGTTATAAAAAATACAACTCAGGAAAAGTCAAATAGAAAAAGTGCATAGGACAAAGAGATGGGTGAAGGTGAAGCACATACATAATCCTAGAAAACAGCTGTGATTAATACAATTCATTCTTTGTGTTCTGCAGGAACAGTTTATGGAAAGAAACACCCTTCTCATTATGCCATAGATGGTGCTCTCTTTCTATCACCAAGTTAAGACACCGACCCTGAATTTTCTTCTTTTTCTCAAATTAGCTAAATTTGTTTCCTGTGATAAAAATAAAACACTCCTTAATCACAGTTATATAAGTTTATCTCCTTCCCACAGGCTTCTTGACTTTAAGCTGCCCTCAGTGTGAGCCATCATGCAACTCCATTTTATGTTCCTCCTAAGAACATGATGACTTCACGGTAAAATATTTTCTGATACAGAATCTGATTTTTTAGCCTCCATTTGCCATTCCCCTCCCACCTTCTTTCTAATCTTGTTTGCTCTTCCCTAGGGCTCACATCTGTAATCCCAGCACTTTGGGAGGCTGAGGCCCACGGATCACTTGAGGTCAGGAGTTTGGGACCAGCCTGGCCAACATGGTAAAACCCCGTCTCTTCTAAACATACAAAAATTAGCTGGGCATGGTGACAAGCGCCTGTAATCCCAGTTACCTGGGAAGCTGAGGCAGGAGAATCACTTGAACCAGGGAGGCAGAGGTTACAGTGAGCTAGGATCTCACCATCGCACTCCAGCCTGGGGAACAAGAGTGAAACTCCAGAAGGGAGGAAGGGAGGCAGAGAGAAAGCGGAAGGAGGGAAGGAGGGAAGGAAGGAAGGAAGGAAGGAAGAAAGGAAGGAAGGAAGGAAGGAAGGAAGGAAGGCAGGCAGGCAGGGAGGGAGGGAGGGAAGGAGAGAGGGAGGGAGGGAAGAAGGAGAGGGACAGAGAAGGAAAATAAGAGAAAGAAAGCCTTTGTCTGCCTAAACTTGGCAATCCTTAAAGATGTTATAGTTGGTACTTCCTTCGGTTGCAATACCCCTTTAGAATTAAAATTTTTCACATAAATCAAACTTTATTTTACAAAGTCTACAACCTGCCTCAAAACAAAAACAACTTCATCTTTAGTAAGACTCTCCAAATCCCCTTTCATCTTAACTTTAACTGCATCTGCTTGTGGGTCCCCAGCTCTCCAGGGCTCTGCAGCTTCTAAGAATAAAGCCTTTTTTTTTTTTTTTTTTTTTGCGACGGAGTTTCGCTCTTGTTACCCAGGCTGGAGTGCAATGGCGCGATCTCGGCTCACCGCAACCTCCGCCTCCTGGGTTCAGGCAATTCTCCTGCCTCAGCCTCCCGAGTAGCTGGGATTACAGGCACGCGCCACCGTGCCCAGCTATTTTTTTTTGTAATTTTCAGTAGAGACGGGGTTTCACCATGCTGACCAGGATGGTCTCGATCTGTTGACCTCGTGATCCACCCGCCTCGGCCTCCCAAAGTGCTGGGATTACAGGCTTGAGCCACCGCGCCCGGCGAATAAAGCCTTTTTCCATGGCTTGGGTGAGCAGGCTGGGACATCTGCAAGGGAGGCTCCCCAGAAAGAACTGGGCCTTTAAAACCTTCCTTTGCAGGCTCAGTATTAGCCTTAGCTTGGAGTCACTGGGCTCAAGCAGTTAAGTCAGAGTGATCCAGATGGTTTTTGAAACTAAGTGTTTGAAAAATCCAGCAAAATTACACTAACACAGTGTTTATATATAAAAAGAAAATTTTAAGGTGCTTACATTTCATATCTCAGTAAGAGCCAAAGTAGCTATTCTTTTCAGACAATACATGTTATTACTGTATTATCTCCATTAAAAATTATGTATCCAGGAGTGGCCAACTTGTGGGGAAAAAAAACTATGTAGTAAACAATTAGTCACATGAAAACACTTCTAGGAGGTCCCAAGTTTCATCTCATAAAATTTAGCATTAAATTCAGAAACCAAGAAGATAGGATATAGAATGCAGATAGTCACCTTCACAAATTTACCCTGAAAAAGAGCAACTGATGATGTCTTTATGAATCTATAACTCATCAATTATATACCATGTTTTCTTACGGAAATGTATTCATTAATCTACAGCCAAAGTAAGAGAGATTTTCCCTATTTTTTTCATTGGTAGCGTTCTAAAAGCTAAGCCATGGCAATCTATTGAAAATCACCTAGCTGTAAAATAAAAGACATCTGAGAAGATTCCTAAACCCATTCTGGGAAATAAAAAGGTAAATGAGAATTCTTAACAAATGAAATATATAATTAGGTTTTTTTTTCCTGAAACCCACCTCTTTTATGCTCTTTGTAAATATTTTCTCAAATTTTATATCCTACTAAAAAAATGCAATTAAAAAACTGAAGTTAAGCCTGGGCGCAGTGGCTCAAGCCTGTAATCCCAGCACTTTGGGAGGCTGAGGCAGGTGAGTCATGAGGTCAGGACTTCGAGACCATCCTGGCGAACATGGTGAAACCCCATCTCTACTAAAAATACAGAAATTAGCTCCGCATGGTAGCACATGCCTATAGTCCCAGCTATACGGGAGGCTGAGGGAGGAGAATCGCTTGAACCCGGGAGGCGAAAGTTTCAGTGAACCAAGATCACGTCACTGCACTCCAGCCTGGGCAACAGAGCAAGACTGTCTTAACAACAACAACGACAAAAAAAAAAAACTGAAGTTAAAATAAGTGCACACATTTTTTCAAGGTGACAAACTGAGGGATTGGCAATGCTGATTAGAAAACAGATGTGTCTGACTTGTGTCAACTCAGGCCATCCAATCACTTGAAAGATTCTCCCACCCACTTCTGTTCACTCAAGTGCACAATGACAACCCTCTCAGGAGACATCGCACTATGCCTCAGTGACTGCCAAGCTGCATTTTACTTTGCAACTTCTTGCACCGTCTCACTGGCTTTTTGTTTTGTTTTTGAGATACTATTTTCACTTTCACAAATTTTAGAGAATCCAGGGGGCAGAAATTATTTCTGTGTTTTCCCCTCAATATCAGCATCTGATGGGCCAACTAGCGATGTCTTTCCATGAAATAGAAGCTAAGCTGACTTGTGTGAAGACAATCTTAATGTCTCAAAGGGTTTGCTTTTCAATGGAAGAGTCCCCCAGGAGATACACTCAGCCTCAGGGAATCCACCTTACACTCCATACCTCAGGTGGTCCTATAGGAAAAAATGACGTAGAAGCTGATATTCAGGAGACACTGCCGCACACATAGCCATGGTTGTTATCTTGGTTTATCCCCAGACAGTACTAAAACCCAGGACCAGAAAAAAAAATGAAGTGTGGCTGAGGGCACATCACCCCACAAATTTTCCTAAGGAAAAATTTTACCTCAAAACATCCTGAAAAACTCCCTCCGCCTAGGGAAAACAAAAGAAAAAGAGAAGCCAGCCAAGGTGGCTGAGGTGGGTGGATCACCTGAGGTTAGGATTCAAGATCAGTCTGCCCAACATGGAAAAACCTAGTCTCTAATAAAAATACAAAAATTAGGCCAGGCGTGGTGGTTCACGCCTGTAATCCCAGCACTTTCAGAGGCGGAGGC
>JAPYYA010002079.1:0-14416 GCA_028533165.1 Leontopithecus rosalia | reverse complement strand
GAGACATTTTTTTAAAGTGGGGAGTTTTTTGTTTCTTTTTGTTTTTTATTTATTTGTTTATTTTTTCACTGCATTTTAGGTTTTGGGGTACATGTGAAGAACATGCAAGATTGTTGCATAGGTGCGCACATGGCAGTGTGATTTGCTGCCTTCATCTAAAGTGGGAGTTTTTAAAAACTCTCCTAGAGGCCCTAAAATTCGAATCTTCTAGTTAGAACAGTATCATGAGGGCACTTCCCTGTTTTAGTTTTTTGGCTTTAGCAAAAATATGAGAACCAAAATGCTAGGCAATATGCTGTTAGAAGACATGTTTTTGTTGATGATTATAATATATAAATAGTAACATATTTCCCTGTTATATGCTCTTCTACCCACAAAACCATATGTACCACGCAATTTATTTTATTTATTTCATTTTATTTTTTTGAGACAGAGTCTCTGTTGCCTGCGCTGGACTTCAGTGGCACAATCTTAACTCATCACAACCTCCTATCTCTCAGGTTCAAGTGATTCTTATGCCTCAGCCTCCCAAGTAGCTGGGACTGCAGGCATGCACCACCATACCCAGCTAATTTTTATATTTTTAGTACAGACAGGGTTTTGCCATGACACCCAGGTTGGTCTCAAACTCCTGGCCTCAAGTGATCCGCGTGCCTCAGCCTCCCAAAGTGCTGGGATTACAGGCGTGAGCCACCGTGCCCACTCATGCAATTTATATCAATGTGTACATATGCTTACATTTAAGCCATTTTCTTTTTTAAGATGTCAGGCCCTGCATTTTAGTTTAGTTCACTATCTCCTACCACCCATTTTTTATTATTTCCCTAAAAATACATAATAAAAGTGCTTTATAACGAATAAAATTATTTGAAATCACTTTTGCATAATTATTGCAAAATGTATTCATAAACATAAGTACACATGAAATCAATGCTAGGTACAGCAATCCTACAATAAGCAGTGCTAACAAGGTAGTATAACACAACACAGTATAATATTGATGGCAGGTACTTTTGCTTAGTCCAAGTGAAATATTTCTGAACAGACACAACTCTTCAGATTTATGTTACTGTATCCCTAAGTTATCCACAGATACTGTGTATCAGAAAACAAGAGGTTCTCTTACATAAGTTACATGCTTTCATTTGCTGTGGACATCTAGAATGAGACTCAAAATAATTGAGGGAAGGCAAATCTGAATTTCAATAATAGGTTTATACAATATTAGCACTTTTTAAAAAGCCTGTAATAGTAACATTTAAAATGGATATGTTGGGCCGGGTGCGGTGGCTCACTCCTGTAATCCCAGCACTTTGGGAGGCTGAGGCTGGTGGATCACGAGGTAAAGAGGTTGAGACCATCCTGGTCAACATGGTGAAACCCCGTCTCTACTAAAAATACAAAAAAATTAGCTGGGCATGGTGGTGCGTACCTGTAATCCCAGCTACTTGGGAGGCTGAGGCAGGAGAATTGCCTGAACCCAGGAGGCAGAGGTTGCAGTGAGCCGAGATCGTGCCATTGCACTCCAGCCTGGGTAACAAGAGCGAAACTCCATCTCAAAAAAAAAAAAATGGATATGTCTATAGTATTTCAAGCAGTTTTCATCTTTGAAATAACTTTAAAACACAGAATTTGATGTTACATGCTGAAAAGGACCAATGACCTTACATGACACTTAATCCACTCATTTTACAGTTAAGGGTAACAAACATTAAAACTGACTTGCCCAAGTTCCCACCAAATAGGAACAGTTTGTCACCTTAAACTCAAATGAGGCGGTGGCTCTCAAACATTGCTGCACATTAAAATCACCAGAGGAGCTTTAATAACTGCCTCACTTTCAACATGAGACATTTTGATTTAATTGGCATTGAGTATGACTTTGGGGTTGGTGTTAAAAGTTTCCCAGGTGATTTCAATGTGCAGCAAAGTTTGGGAATGATTGAGTTGGGGTTAAAACCAGAAGCTTCTGGGATGCTTTCCCCATATAAAGATGCCTCACATCCGGCCGGATGCAGTGGCTCATGTCTGTAATCTCAGTACTTTGAGAGGCTGAGGCAGGTAGATTATGAGGTTAGGAGATAGAGACCATTCTGGCCAACATAGTGAAACCTCATCTTTCAAAAAAAAAAAAAATACAAAACTATCCAGTGTGGTGGCACGCACCTGTAGTCCCAGCTACTCAGAAGGCTGAGGCAGAAGAATCACTTGAACCCAGGAAGCAGAGGTTGCAGTGAGCCAAGATTGCACCACTGCACTCCAGCCTGGGTGACAGAGTGAGACTTTGTCTCAAAAAAAAAGAAAGTGCCTAACATTCATCCCCATTTTCCTAAAAGGCATCTCAGTGCCTAGAGATAGGAAGGTGGTGGAAACATACATTGGTTTGCAGACATATATTTGAAAACAACCTGGCATAAGTGATCCCAATGAGTTCCACCTATCCATTAACAACAATGCACTACTAACCCATGATAAACATTTTTCTAAATCTTTTCTTGAAGGCATTTTCCCCTATTCATTTGCTCAATAAACCTTTATTTCACCAGTAGTCGATATACCAAATGATCACTTCTCAAACTTGCTGATGGCAAATTAAAACTTACTTTACTTCCAAAAGTAGACTGCTAAATGAGGATAAAAGCATGACATTTATTTGTTTGAGCAAGATTAATCTTTAAAACTACTTTTGAATTGTACATTAACACATCAAAATCTTTTGAATCCAAAAGAAGCCAGGGACTCTAGCCAAAGTAATTTATTTTTATTTTAATTAATTAATTTATTTATTTTGCTCAAGGATTTATAGACTTGGCTGAATACAGACATTTAGTGATTACTCAATAGGTCCCAAAGGGAGTTTGAGTCCACTTTTTGCTGAAACACAATTTTATCGCAACTATTTTTATAAATGAGAGACAAAAGTGACATTATGAGCTTAAACCTGACATTTTTTAAGTAAAAGTTACTGACAATTGAATTAGCTAAAAACAAGCACATTAGGAACAAAATTGTTTATAATTTAGTTATATTTATCGAATAAAAAGTAAAATTAAAGATAAAGATGTTAATATTCTAAATTAGCACTTTCCAAACTGTGTTCTAAAAACCAACACTCATAATCCAGGGAGATTATAATGATGTGTTCTGGACAACCCCAATGGAGCTGGTGGTGGTGGTGGTGTTCCTTTTAAAATAAACTTCAGGGCTGGGTGCGGTGACTCACGCCTATAATCCCAGCACTTTGGGAGGCTGAGGTGGGCAGATCACGAGGTCAAGAGATCGAGACCATCCTGGCCAACATGATGAAACCCCATCTCTACTAAAAATACAAAAATTAGCTGCGTGTGGTGGCGCGTGCTTGTAGTCCCTGCTATTCGGGAGGCTGAGGCAGGAGAATTGCTTGAACTCGGGAGGTGGAGATAGCAGTGAGCCGAGGTTGCGTCACTGCACTCCAGGCTGGTGCCTGGTGACAGAGACTCTGTCTCAAAATAAATAAATAATTAAATAATAAAAATAAAATAAACTTCACCTTAGGGTGCTCTCAAAGTGTATCTTTGATTGTGGTCCATGAGGTGCTCATGCACAATAAGGGAAATTCAAATGCAAGTACACGATGGTGCCAGCTAAGAGAAAAGGCTGTTCCTTTTTCCAAGATTAGGGTCCAAAATAGTATACATTGATCTAGGCCTGTAACTCATTTAAAAACTAATTTTTCACAAAAAAAAATTCATAAAGGGAACCTACCTTCTCATTGTGTTCAACATTGTCTTATGGCAAAAAGTCATCAAATAAATATTTACACTTTTTCTGGGATTGTTTATTTGCTAACTGATTTTTCCTTCTACCATGACATCTAAGATTAAAAGAGAAATTGATACTTAATATTTAGAATCTGGATATCAATATATAGTTGATTCCAATTTCTTACACTGCTGAAGAGGACAGCCAAATGGCTGAAATAATTTTGGAATCAGCAGTCTGTCTCTTGGCATTATAGTTGTTCTCACTATTTTACTGTCATTGTAAGATGAGGCTGGCTGGCTGCGCTGTCATCAAGGAATATGGTCGAGCATTAACTGTATTTTTCAAAAAGATGCTCCGTAGATATCTGAAGGGAAAGGGAAGTATAAATCAAACTTACCAAAGTGTACTTTTTACTTGGTTAAAATGTAAAATGACAAAGTGCTAAGATATTTCTTACACTCCATGAACTGCCTGAGTGTGTACTCTGCAGAAAACCCACTGTAGACTCTTAACTTCCACAGATGTTTGAGAAAGGGTTGTTATGCTACCCTTAACATGGTACCTATCATCAAACCTGGCAAGGATTTTATGAATTCCCTTTATAAATGAGAAAAGTTTAAAATTAGATTTCATTGTTTCCTAAGCAATATAAATCAGCTGAGAATTTCTATTTCTATTATTGATTTACTGCAATAAAATGTAATGCATTAAAGGCCAGGTGCAGTGGCTCATGCCCGTAACCCCAACATTTTGGGAGGCTGAGGTGGGCAGATCACGAGGTCAGGAGTTTGAGATCAGCCTGACCAATATGGTGAAATCCCGTCTCTACTAAAACTACAAAAATTAGCCAGGCATGGTGGCACATACCTATAGTCCCAGCTACTCAGGAGGCTGAGGCAGAAGAACACCTTGAACCCAGGAGGCAGATGTTGCAGTGAGCCAAGATCGTGCCGCTGCACTCCAGCCTGGGCGACAGAGTGAGACTCTATCTCCAAAAATTAAAAAAAAAAAAAGTAATGCATTAAGTAATATTGATACAAAGTCATTTTATTTCAATGAATACAAGATTAGGGCATTTACTAAGTTACTAATCCTAAATGTATTATTTCAGGAGATACTGTGAAAAAACAAGTGTTTTAGATTCAGAGGCTCTATGTGCCAGGGCTGCTAGGCCACCAACAAGTGAGGAAGCCACAGGTTTCTCTAGTCCTGTTTTCTTATATGGAGAACAAAAAGAGTAAGACTGCCGTGACATTACTCAAGTGAGACTCTCAGAGAACACTTTCCATTCATTTCAAATGTTGGTTAATTTCATTCTATAATAATTTGACCTGCACCTCGGAATTTGCCTGCTACACTCCTGCTCTCTGCCTAGAATACTTCTTTTCTCTTTCCTTATTCCAGCAAGCTTGACTCTGTCTACCCTCTTGAATCTCTTTGTCAGCAGCCACACCAAAAAATGTTTTTTTTTGTATACTATTTGGTCAAATCCACCCCTTGTCACATGACACTAATTCTTGCAGAGTATTCCCCTTTTGAGAAAGTATGCCTCTCCATGGAAGGGAAGGCCCTTACTCTTCCTACCTCCAGCTGCTGAGCATAGAATTTTGGATAAATCAAAAAGTTCAACAAGGGTTTGACAAATTAATTCACTTATAATTTGGAAGATAATTCTTACTACATTTAATTACAGCAAAAACACTACTAACAGTTTACTGTTTATTATTTAAGGTAGTCACAAAATACAAATACTCTAACTTCAGTCAGTCAGCACAGATAACAGAGTATGAAATTTTACAATCTTTAACAAGAAATGGAAGGGATTACTTAACAGTCTTAAGGTTTAATAACAAAAACTAGAAAATAATCATACCTACTAATTTAGTAAGTCAAAACCAAAGCCTTACTATCAAAGGCCCGGTACCTGTTGGACGCCAGTGCGCACCAACTGATTTCTTCCACTGTACCTGCTGCCTTTCATTTTAACTCATTAAAAATATGAAAGTTATTTTCCTTGTAGAGGTCTTCCACCTCCTTGGTTAGGTATATTCCTAAGTATTTTGTTTTATTTTATTTTTTGCAGCTATTGCAAAAAAAATATTGATTCTCAGCTTGATCACTGTTGGTGTATAGCAGAGTACTGATTTTAATTTTGTATCCTGAAACTTTGCCAAATTCATTTATCAGTTCTAGGAGCTTTTTTGAGGAGTCTATAGCATTTTCTAGGTATACAGCCATATCATCAGTAAACAGTGACAGTTTGACTTTCTCTTTACCAATCTGGATGCCCTTTATTTCTTTTTCTTGCCTGACTGCTGTGGCTAGGACTTTCAGTACTATGTTGAATAGAAGTGGTAAGGGTGGGCATCCTTGTCTTGTTCCAGTTCTCAGGGAGAATGCTTTCGACTTTTCCCAAATTCAGTATTATGTTGGCTGTGGGTCTGTCATAGATGGCTTTTATTACATTGAATGCAGATCTTGCTGAGGGTTTTAATCATAAAAGGATGTCGAATTTTGTCAAATGCTTTTCCGTGTCTATTGAGATGATTATGTAATTTTTATTTTTAATTCCATTTATGTGATGTATCACATTTATTGACTTGTGTATGTTAAACCATCCCTGCATTCCTGGTATGAAATTCACTTAATAATCGTGGATTATCTTTGTGATATGCTATTGGAAACAACAAAACATTGCTTAAAGGAATCATAGATGACACAAATAAATGGAAACACACCCCATGCTCATGGATGCATAGAATCGATATTGTGAAGATGATCACACTGCCAAAAGCAATCTACAGATTCAATGCAATTCCCATCAAAATACCACCATCATTCTTCACAGAATTAGAAAAAAGAATTCTAAAATTCATATGGAACCAAATAATAGCCACATAGCTGAAGCAAGACTAAGCAAATAGAACAAATCTGGAAGTACCACATTACCTGATTTCAAACTATACTATAAGGTCACAGTCACCAAAACAGTGTGGTACTGGTATAAAAATAGGCACACAGCCGGGCACGGTGGCTCATGCCTGTAATCCCAGCACTTTGGGAGGCTGAGGCGGGTGGGTCATGAGGTCAAGAGATCAAGACCATCCTGGTCAACATGGTGAAACCCCGTCTCTACTAAAAATACAAAAAATACAAAAAATTAGCTGGGCATGGTTGCATGTGCCTGTAATCCCAGCTAGTCATGAGGCTGAGGCAGGAGAATTGCCTGAACCCAGGAGGCGGAGGTTGAGGTGAGCCGAGATCGCACCGTTGCACTCCAGCCTGGGTAACAAGAGCGAAACTCCATCTCAAAAAAAAAAAATAGGCACACAGACCAATGGAACAGAATAGAGAACCCAGAAATAAACACAAATACTTACAGCCAACTGATCTTTGACAAAGCAAAGAAAAATAAAGTGGGGAAAGGATACCCTTTTCAACAAATGGTGCTGGGATAATAGGCTAGCCACATGTAGGAGAATGAAACTGGATCCTCATCTCTCACCTTATACAAAAATCAACTCAAGATGGATTAAGGAGTTAATTCTAAGACCTGAAACTATAAAAATTCTAGAAGGTAACATTGAAAAAAACACTTCTAGACATCTGCGTAGGTAAGGGTTTCATGAACAAGATTCCAAAAGCAAATGCAATAAAAACAAAGATAAGGCTGGGCATGGTGGCTCACACCTGTAATCCCAGTACTTTGGGAGGCCGAGGCTGGCGGATCATGAGGTCAGGAGTTCGAGATGAGCCTCCTCAACATGGCGAAACCCTGTCTCTACTAAAAATCCAAAAATTAGCCAGGCGTGGTGACGTGTGCCTGTAATCCCAGCTACTCAGAAGGCTGAGGCAGGAGAATCACTTGAACCTGGGAGACAGAGGTTGCAGTGAGCTGAGATTGTGCCACTGCACTCCAGCCTGGGCAACAGAGCAAGACTCCATCTCAAAAACAAAACAAAACAAAACAAAAAACAAAGATAAATAGCTGGAACTAAGTTAAACTAGATAACTTTCATACAGCAAAAGGAATAGTCAGCAGAGTAAACAAATAACCTACAGAGAGTGGGAGAAAATCTTCACAGTCTATGTATTTGACAAAGGACTAATATCCAGAACCTACAATGAACTCAAATCAATCCCATCAAAGAAAAAAACAATTCCATCAACGAGTCAGGTAAGGACACGAATAGACAATTCTAAAAAACGATATACAAATGGCCAACAAACATGAAAAATGCTCAACATCACTAATGATTATAGATAGGCAAATCAAAACCACCTTACTCCTGCAAGAATGGCCATAATAAAAAAATAGTAGATGTTGGCATGGCTGCAGTGAACAGGAAAAACTTCTACACTTCTGGTGGGGATGTAAACTAGTACAACCGCTATGGAAAACTGTGAAGGTTCCTTAAAGAACTAAAAGTAGAACTACCATATGATCCAGCAACCCCAGTACTGGGTATCTATCCAGAGGAAAAGAAGTGATTATATGAAAAAGATACAGGAGAATTGCCTGAACCCAGGAGGCAGAGGTTGCGGTGAGCCGAGATCGGGCCATTGCACTCCAGCCTGGGTAACAAGAGCGAAACTCCGTCTCAAAAAAAAAAAAAAAGATACTTGCACATGCATGTTTATTGCAACACAGTTTGCAATTGCAAAAACATGGAGCCAACCCAAATACCCATCAATCAACAGGTAAAGAAACTGTAATATATATATATATATATATATATATATATATATATATATATATATGATGGAATACTACTTAGCCATAAAAAGGAATTAATTAATGGCATTTGCAGTGACCTGAATGAGATTGGAGACTATTATTCTAAGTGAAGTAACTCAGGAATGAAAAACCAAACATCATATTTCTCACTCATAAGTGGGAGCTAAGCTTTGAGGATGCAAAGGCATAAGAATGACACAATGGAACTGGGGACTTGGGGGATTAGTGGGAGGGGTGCAAGGGATAAAATGCTACAGATAGGGTGCAGTGTACACTGCTCAGGTGATGGATGCACCAAAATCTCACAAATCGCCACTAAAGAACTTACTCATGCAACCAAACACCACCTGTTCCCCAATAACCTATGTAAATAAAAAAAATTATTAATCCGCAAAAAGCAAGCAAACTCGTTATGAGCATGGAAACCTAAGATAATTAACATTAAATTAAAATACGTTGAAACAATAAGAGAATTAGGCGAGAAGCACTGTTACGGGATAAAAACCAAAAGCTTTTCTGTAATGTGTAACACTTGCAGCGTCTAACACCTGCAGCAGTGGGCTGGACCCGCCTTAGAACCCTCATGCCCGGGAGCGGCGGGACAGGACTCACAGGTCAGTGGATCAGGTGGGCTGTAAAGAGAAAAGGTGGAGGTTCCAAGTTGAAAATCCATAAAATTATAAAGTAAATTTAAAGTTATACCATTTCTCCCCCCCCAGGGTTATAATTCACTTTATTTTTCTTGTATAAAAACACTAATACTACAGTAGTGATTCCTTTTTTAAAAAATCAATTTTTCTACAAAATTCTTAATTTTTTTTTCACAGTTCACAAAAGCCATGGTATTTTTTCAATATTTGCAATTCCCAATTCATATTCAACCTTCCAATTGTCTCTGAAAGTCTTGTAAAAAAAAATGCTGGTTCAACCGGGAACCAACGGAGGGCCACTCTTTATAGTTGTCAGTAGCGTTCAAGTTTAACCTTTAACTTCTTTTTTTTTTTTTTTTTGAGACAGTTTCCCTCTTGTTACCCAGGCTGGAGTGCAATGGCGCGATCTCGGCTCACTGCAATTCTCCTGCCTCAGCCTCCCGAGTAGCTGGTACTACAGGCGCGCGCCACCAAGCCCAGCTAATTTTTGTATTTTTAGTAAAGACGGAGTTTCACCTTGTTGACCAGGATGGTCTCGATCTCTTGACCTCGTGATCCACCCGCCTCGGCCTCCCAAAGTGCTGGGATTAATAGGCGTGAGCTACCGCGCCCGGCCACCTTTAACTTCTTTGTGCTCTTAGAGTCTGAGCAGGAGACTTTAAAAGCTTCATCCTTGATAGTTCTTAATCGCCGAAACGCGGAGTCGCGTCGAAAGTGACCACATGGGCTTCTGGGAAAGCATCGGCTGGGAAAGCAGAGGGGGCGCAGCTGGGGCGGGAGCGTGGGACCAACCGGGAGGGCAGCGTTTGTGCCCGGGAGCGGGAGGGGAATCGGGAAGTTTGTGGGATCTCTGCCCCCAGCGCCAGTGGATGCGACCCGGTGGGCCCTCGGCCGGGAAGGCCGGTGGAGAGGGACTCCGGCCGCGGGCTAAGGCGGCGGCTGGGGCTGAGCGCTGGTCTGGAGCAGGTGCGCGGTGTTGGCCGCGGTGTGCGGGACGGGAGCCTGGCGCGAGCGGCGGCGAGAGGGGAAAGCGCGTTTGTAACGCGGGCGACAGCGTGCCCGAAATCCCCGGACAGTGGATCTGCATCGAGACCTTGAGCTCTGGAGCTGGAAAAACCCGGGTAAGTGCCAGCACTGGAAGCCGAGGCGAATGCAGGAACCTGGGCGAGAGTCAGGTTTCTTGTCTGAAAATGAGGGTATTAATAATGAGTGCTTCATGGCGTTGGTTTAAAACTTAAATAAGTCGCCGCCTGTAAAGCAAACAGCCGACTGTAGGCTATTAAGCCATGAGCTACTGCTGCTGTTATATTTAGAAAACACTTTATTCTGTTCACTGGGTGCCTTATGTAAACCTCACAACCACATCTGCATTAAATATAACTACTGAGCCTTAGGTCACAAGCAGTGAGGGAGCTGGGGTTCAAGGTCAGGTGCGATTTATTTCCCGTTTCAGGCGCTAATATCACACCTGCCTGAAACCAGCGTTGCAGCCTGCACTGCACTTAGCAGAGTGGCATGTCCCCAAATACTCAAGGAGTGGATGTAGATGGAATCATACCATGTGTCAAATGTGTTCTGAATTTCTAGCGTGTCTTCAGATCTCTTGGATCAGACAAGGTTCCTGGCCCCTTCTGCACTGTCAGGGTGTCTCTCTTTAAAGTCTGACGTAATGAATTCTGAGGGTCAGGTTTTTGCCACTGAAATGGTTTCTCAAGTCAGGTCGCCGGTTCCTTGAACAAATAGCCCTTGCTAAGTGGGAAGCAGGGGCCTCTGTGAACAGTTTTACCTGGAGGAGAACGCCTCTCAGACCTAGACCCTCTCCCGAGCTTCAGAGCAGAGGCAGAAGAGCCCACAAAGAGCAGATCCTAGATTTGTATGGTCGGAAGCAGTTCTTGATCCTTCTTCCCAGAATGAGCCACACTTTGTGGTGGAGCCTCCAGAAGCCACCACAGACTGCATGACAGTGGGTGGTTGGGGCCAGCTTTGAGAAGAGCAAAGTGAGCTGGGTGGGGGCTAGGGACAGGCTGTTCAGGAAAGGCCACATCATTGCAGAGCTTGTGAGGGGAGGTCTGGGGTTAGGGGTAACAGGAGATTGTGTTCCCAGATCCCAAAATAGCACCCAGTCCCTTTGTTCGCCACTCTTTTCACATGCACACTGCTGTTAACACATGTGACACTGGAGACTTTGTCCCTACCTCATAGAATCCCAACATGAAGATACATGAAGGGTTTTCCGTGGTTATCTACTTCTGACTCTTGTGAAAGCTTTAAAGACATTGGGCATGAAAGGTTCAGTGAATTTCCAGGGACCCCTCGTTTGTGGCAGAGCCAGGAGAATAACAGTTTCGTTCATTCTTCCACAGGTGAGTCACCAAAAGCATCTTATCCAAAGGGCCTTTTGAGAAATACATACCAGTTAAAACAACTAAAATTGTTTGTCTTAAAGCATCTCATCTCTTTTTACAAGACTTTCTGTGGATTGTCTATACCAAGGGTAAAGAGTATTAGTAAGAAAAATAGTTAAATGATGCACAACGAATATTTTTCTGCTTATTTTGTGTTTTGGAGACCAAAGCTTATCCTATTGTCCAAGCGAGAGTGCAGTGGCACAAACACGGCTCACTACAGCCTCTACCTCCTGGGCTCAAGTGAACCTCCTGCCTCTGCCTCCCATGTAGCTGGGACCACAGGCGCATGCCACCACACCTGGCTAATTTTTTTTTTTAAGTTTCTATTTTCTGTAGAGACAGGGTCAATGCCGGTTGCCCAGATTGGTCTTGAACTCCTGAGCTCAAGCCATCCTCCTCCTCTGGCCTCCCAAAGTGCTGGGGTTACAGGTGTGAACCATGGTGCCTGCTAAGTTAATTTTAATGAAAGAATAGTGTCTTATCCTGTGGTGTACATTAATTCAACTAATCCTCTCTTGTCTTTATTTCTTTGTGTGCATTAGAAGCACATGTGCATTATCGTTAATTGGGAAAAGTTCATGTTCACACAATAAAAAATAGCAGTTTAAGTCCCATGATTATTTCAGAGTTGTCATAGAGACAGTGCCACCTCTAAGTCATGCTTCCCATGCCTTTTCAAGGCCTGAAGGGCCCTGTTACCTTCTGCATCTTGCTCCCCAGCTGGATTGCTTAGATTTGGGGAGGTGAATCTAGGAGCTGTGATGTAGGCCAGACCGTGTGACTTCCTCTTTCTGTCCCCCCCAGCTGAGGCTTCACAGTTCTCTACTCTCTCCAAGAGCCACAGAAAATGGACACATTTCAGGTGAGCTCTTTATTCATTCCCCACTTTCTACCATAATGGATTTGTGAGGTTTAGATGGGTCCTTGCATTAAATGGAAAAGGAGAAATAGATCAAATAAATCTTGAGGGAAAATACATACAGTTTTACTATAAACTCTGTTTGCTGTGAGCTTTTAATAAATAATCTTTGTCAGGGTTAGTGGGTTCCCTCCAGTTACCAGTTTGCCAAGATTTCATGTTAGTCATGAATGCACATTGAATTACATTAAATCCTTTTTGTATATCTATTAGAAATAATCTATAGCTGTGTCCTTTATAAATACTGTGAATAATGTAATGGATTTTGTAAAAGTAACTTGAATTCCTGTATAGACCCTAGTTTCTAATGAGTGTTGCTTCTTACATGTTTTCCTAGGTCTTTTTGGTCATAATTTAGGATTTTTATTTCTGTATTCACAAATTGGATTAAACTATACTTTCCTGTTTCCCTGTTCAATTATGGTATGGTTGTCTCATGAAAGGAAATGGGCACTTGATTCTTCTTTCTTCTTTTCTAATAATTTAGAAAAGTTAGAAAATTGTGTTATATGTAGATTTTGTGAAACTCACCTATGAATTTGGACCTTGCAAAGACTTTTTGTGTGAGGATTTTGATTATTGAATAAATTTATTAGTTGGTTAATCAGCTTCTTATCGTAAGCGTATACTGGATTTGTACTGTCTCAATATAGTTTTGTCATTACATTTTCATAGAAAATTGTAATCATTTACTTTTTTTCTTTTTTTTTTCGATTTAGTAACTTTATTGTTGGTTAACCATTATCAAACAAGATTTTTCTTTCTCAATATACATTAAGTTATAAATGTACAGAGACAAGGTATAAACCAAAAAAATGAGATATTAAGATATTTTAAAAACCACCTTGCATACACAAATTATAAGATTTATTAGAATTTTCATATAACTTTACCATCCTAGTGCTAATATACTTTAACACTGAAGATGCAACTTGCCTGCTTACTTAGCACTTTACTTAGATATATTTATTAAGATGCAAAAGTTCGTAATGTATGTTTACTGAAACTAGAAAGACTTTCGATTTTAACATAAAATGTGTTTGAAATTTTCAACTAGGAATCTGAACATTTTGCTTTTACATTTTATTTCATGTATTTTACTATCCCAGGGTCTAAGTCAAGACAGGCCTTAACTAAAATGAAATAGCAAGACTACATAATCCTAATAAATGCTGTCTTTCCTTTATACTTAAAAACATTTCTTTAAAATGTTTTGTTTCAACAGCTTTTGGGGTACAAGCAGTTTCTTGCTACACGGATGAATTATATAGCGGTGAATTCTGAGATTTTTAGTGCACCTATGGCCTAGCAAGTAATGAACATTTTACTTAATAGGTAGTTTTTTATCCCTAGCACCTTTCCCTAGCCTCCCACCCTCCGCTTTCGTGGTCTCTAAAGTCCATTATGTCACTCTGTATGCCTTTGCATACTCATATCTTGGCTCCGACTTATAAGTGAGAATATACGGTTTGGTTTTCTACTCCTGTGTTACTTAGAATAACAGCGTCCAGCTCCATCCAAGTTGCTGCCAAAGACATTATTTTGTTCCTTTTTATGGCTGAGGAATATTCCATGGTATATAGGTACCACATTTTCTTTATTCACTCAGTTGATGGGCGCTTAGGTTGGTTCCACATCTTTGCAATTGTGAACTGTGTTGCTACAAACCTGTGCTGTTTGTTTTGCATTTATAATGAGTTCTTTTCCTTTGAGTAGATACCCAGTAGTGGGATTGCTAGATCAAATGGTAGATCTACTTTTAGTTCCTTAAGGAATCTCCATACTGTTTCCATAGAGGTTGTCCTAATTTACATTCTTACCAGCATTGTGTAGGCATTCCCTTTGTTCACATCCATGCGAACATCTATTGTGTTTTGACTTTTTAATACAGGGGAGGAGTAAAGTGGTATCTCATTGTGGTTTTAATTTGCATTTCCCTGATTATTAGTGATGCTGA
>JAPYYA010002078.1:0-14416 GCA_028533165.1 Leontopithecus rosalia | reverse complement strand
CTTTTTGTGCTTTTTTCTCTAATCTTGCCTCCTCATTTTATTTCATTGAGTTGATCTTCAACTTCTGATATCCTTTCTTGGGCTTGGTCAATTCGGCTGTTGAAACTTGTGCATGCTTCGTGAAGTTCTTGTGTTGTGTTTTTCAGCTCCTTCAATTCACTCATATTCCTCTCTAAGTTGTCCATTCTTGTTATCATTTCCTCAAATCTTTTTTCAAAGTTCTTAGTTTGTTTGCATTGAGTTAGAGCATGTTCTTTTAGCTCACAGAAGTTTCTCATTATCCACCTTCTGTCATCTGATTCTGCCATTTCATCACACTCATTCTCCGTCCAGCTTTGTTCCCTTGCTGGTGAGGAGTTGTGGTCCTTTGTAGGAGGCGAAGTGTTCTGGTTTCGGGTGTTTTCCTCCTTTTTGCGCTGCTTTCTTCCCATCTTTGTGGATTTATCCACCTGTTGTCTGAGTAGTTGCTGATTTTCCAATTGGGTCTCTGAGTGGACATCCAGATTGTTGATGATGAAGTATTTCTGTTTCTTAGTTTTCCTTCTAACAGTGTGACGCATCTGCTATAGGACTGCTGAGGTCCACTCCAGGTCCTGCTTGCCTGGGGTACACCTGTAGCAGCTGCGGAACCGTGAGGGTTGCTACCAGATTCTTCTTCTGCTAACTTTGTCCCCGATTGATGCCCGCCAAATGTCAGTCTGATCAGTCCTTTGTGAGGTGATTCTTTGGATATAAGGGGGTCAGGGAGCTGCTTGAGGAGACAGTCTGTACTTTATAGGAGCTCTAGTGCTGAGCTGTGAGCTCCATTGTTCATTCTGGGCTGATATGCAGGTATGTTTAAGTCTGCTGCAGCAGAACTCATAAAGCCCCCTTTTATTTTCCTCAGGTGCTCTGTCCCAGGGAGTTAGTGCTTTATTAATGAGTATCCATTGCACTGTCCTGCCCAACGAGGAGGTAGTCTAGTCACTGCCTGCCTGTAGTGGCTATGCTGTGCGCTGTGGTCTCCGCTCTGTTGCCATGGGCTCCACCCTGTTGCTGTGGGCTCCACCCTGCCATCGTTGGCTCTACCCTGCTGCTGTGTGTCATTCCCTGTAGTCCTGTTTATATGGGTGGGGTTAGAACTGTGGTGGCAATGGTGGCCCACCTCTGTAGTGGCGGACTCTCTCTGTTATGGCAGGCTGCCTTGGCAATGGCAGGCTGTGTCTGCAATGGCTGAGTGCCTCCGTAGGGGTCGCATGGCTCGGTAATGGCGGACGCCCCTCCCCCACCAAGCTGCACTGTCCTGGGTTCAGCTGTGCTTGCCGTGAAACTCTCAACCCCAAGTGTTTCCAATTGCTGTTTTGTTTGTTTTTTTGGTGGTGGGATCCGCCGAGCCTGATCACCTTGCTCCTTGCCTCAGAGCCCTTTTTTTTCTTAAGTTGAATGATTGACTCTCTCCCAGGTGTTCCAGTTGCCTGCTGCAAGGGCGCTGGTATCTGTGTGATTTCCCATGTGGTGACCCACTGTGCCGGCTCAAACAACATTGCTGCCTGGGAATCTCCTGGCCTGGCTTTCTGTTTAAGTCCTGTTTAATCAGATGAATGTGCTAATCTGCCTTCCAAAATCTCCAATTGCCGGTTTAACAGGGCAACCAAACCAGTGTAATTTGTACGGAGTGCCACTGCACCCTCGGCCCCGGCCCAAACAGCCGTGCCAGCCCAAACTACCGTGCTGGTGGCCTGTGGGGCTCCTACACCTGGGAATCTCCTGGTCTGTGGGCAATAAAGATCCGTCTGGAAATGCAGCATCCACTCACCCTCTGTGATTTCACTGGGAGCTCCATAGCAGTTCTATTTTTAACTTTTTGAGGAACCTTCATACTCTTTTCCATAATGGTTATACTAATTTACTTTTGCACCAACAAATTGCAAAGGCTTCTTCCATATCCTGTCCAATATTTGTTATTTTTTACCTTTTCATAATAGTCATTCTAACAGGTGTGAGGTGATATCTCATTGTAGTTGTAATGTGAATTTATGTAATGATTAGTGATATTGAGTACCTTTTCATATCACCATTGGACATTTTTATGTCTTCTTGGGAAAGTGTGTATTCAGGTCCTTTGCCCATTTTTTTTAATTGGGTAATTTGTTTTCTTGCTATTGAATTGTTTGAGTTTCCTTTAATAGACATACCTTAGAGATACTGCAAATTCAATTCTAGACTACCACAATAATATAAATATCCCAATAAAGTGAATCCCATGAATTTTTGATTTCCCAGAACATATAAAAATTATATTTACAGTATGCTATAGACTATCAAGTGTGCAACAGCATTATGTCTAAAACAAAAGTATATACTTTTATTTAAAAATACTGTATTGCAATTAATTGGGTGTGGTGATGCATGCCTGTAATCCCAGCTACTTGGGAGGCGGAGGCGTGAGTATGACTTGAACCCAGGAGGCACAGGTTGCAGTGAGCCAAAATTGTGCCACTGCACTCCAGCCTGGTAACAGAGTGAGAATCTGTTTCAAAAATAACAGTTAACTGAGCCTTCATCAAGTCATAATTCTCTTGCTGGTGGAGGCTCTTGCCTCAATGTTAGTGGCAGCTGACTGATCAGAGTGGTGATTGCTGTAGGTTGGGGTGACTGTGGACATTTCTTAAAATAAGACAATAATAAAGTTTGCCCCATTGATTGACTCTCTTTCCCAAAAGATTTTTCTGTAGCATGCAATGCTGTTTGACAGTGTTTTCCTCACAGTACAACTTCTTTCCCAAGTGGAGTCAATTCTCTCAGACACTGTGGCTGCCTCATCAACTAAGCCATGTGATAATCTAAATCTTCTGTTGTCATTTCAACAGTGTTCAAAGTATCTTCTTCAGGGATAGTTTCCATCTGAAAAAAATCACTTTCATTGCTCATCTGTAAGTTGCAACTCTTCCTTAATTAGTTTGATCATGAGATTGCAGTATTTCAATCACAACTTCAGATGCCACTTCTAATTCTAGTTATCTTGCTATTTCCACGACATTTGCAGTTCCTTCCTCCACTGAAATCCTGAACCCCTCAAAGTCATCCATGAGGGTTAAAATCAACTTCTTTTAAACTTCTTTTAATATTGCTACTTTGACCTCCTCCCATGAATCATGAATGCTCTTAATAACATCCAAAATGGTGAATTCTTTCCAGAATGTTTTCCATTTTCTTTGCCTATATACTTATCCAATCCAGTCAAATGAAAGAGGAGACAAAGGTGTATGAAAAGAAGAATCACTACCCATGGTAGCTTTCATGTTACAAAATGAATTTTTGCTATTATAAGTATTCGTAAGCTCCAATTATGGCCTAGGCTCTAACTTGCCAACCCAAAGCAAGGGTGCTTTAAAGTTCATTATTTTATACTTTCATACAAACATAGTGCACTTTTGCACCTGAGTATTTTCTATAGTTTTGCATGTTTGTATGGCAGAAGAAACAGGCAGTTTCAGCTTACTATATAACTATGGAGCATAGTATCCAAAGTACAGGCAGCGTACTATCAAGAAACTGGAAATAAAACTCACAAAAAGGAATAAAATATTTACGTCACATATCTGAGAAAAATTAGCATCAAGCATATATAAAGAATTCTTACAACTCAACAATTTTAAAAAATGGGAAAATGATTTAGATAGACATTTCATTTAGAATATATATAAAAAGCCAATAATCACATGAAAAGAGGCTCAACGTCACTCACCATAAGGGAAATTCCATTCAAAACCATAATGAATGATACTTCACACTTACTGTGATGCTATAGTACAATTAAAGGGACAAAAACAAATGTTGGCAATGATATGGAACAATTGGAATCTTCAAACATTGCTGGTAAGAATATAGTGATACAGCCACTTTGATAAATAGCTTGGTAGTTCTTCCAAACATCAAACATAAAGTTGCCATATGACCCAACAATCCCACTGCTAGGCCAAGAGAATTGAAAACATGTCCACACAAAGACTTGTTCAAAAATGTTCATAGCAGCATTATTTATAATAGCCCAAAACTGGAGACAACTTCAATGTTCATCAATTGACGAGCAGAAAAACAAAATGTGGTACATCTATACAACAGATTATTACATAGCCATAAATAAAAAGGAATGAAGTACTGATATATGCTACAATGTGGGTGAATCTTGAAAACCTTATGCTAAGTAAAAAAGGTCAGACAAAATGGGCCACATATTGACTTATGAATCTATTTATACAAAGGGTCTAGAATAGCCAAATTCACAGAGACAGAAAGTGAATTCGTGGTTTTGAGGGGCTGGGGCCAGGAGAGACTAGGGAGTGACTATTAATGTGTACAGAGTTTCTTCTGGGGGTGATGACCTGTTCGGGAATTAGATAATGGTGATGGTTCTGGAATTAGATATCTGGAATTAGTATTTTCATATAACTTTATGAAAATATTGAAAAGCACTTTAAAAGGACAAATTTTGTGGTATGTAAATTATATCCTTTAGGAAAAAAAAAAGCTCAGTCCACAGACCATTGTCAAACTGCAAAGTGTTTCATACTGATCCTCAACAAGATGAGAAGCTTATGCCAGAATGAAAGCAGACTAAAGCACTAAGCACATTAGTTTAGCAGACTTTTTTATGACAATATTTTTTCAATAAAGTATACAGTCCATTGACTTTCATTCTGAGGTAAGCTTCTTATCACTCTGTGGGCCAGGTAACGAAGAGTTTAAAAACCAGCCACTGTGAGCAAAGCTTCCATAATCTAAATGCCTCACTTTGACAGTGCATTTGTCATTGGTTGCATGATGCACTGTTGAATAAATTAAGATAATTTATTAAGGAAAACCATTCCAAATTTATATATTATATATGTATTGCACATAGTAACAAAACTTCAATTCTATTCATCATGCTTCTGTATGTCAGATAGAGAGTTAGGTAATAGAAATAAAGAAGAAAGAGGAGCAGAAGAGAAAGAAGGAGAATGGGAAGTTGAAGAGAAGGAAAGATGAAGGAGGAGAAAGAAGAATCTAAATAAATACTAAGACAGGTGCTACATGTGCAGTTTACTCTATCCCAGACGAGTCAGCCATGTGCCTTGGCCAATGTAATCAGTATCACAAGAGAAGTAGATATAAAATGCAGATAACTGAGGCATTACTTGGGGGAAGCATATGCTTTCAAGAAATTCTTCCTCAAACTGTATATGAGGTGAATCAAAAAGAATGAATAGGAATTCAGTAGGCACATCTGTCTGAACATTAAAGAACAGAACCAGAGCTAATTTAACAAAAAGGCAATTTCTATAAACTGGTATTTGTCAAAGTGTAGTCCCCAAACCAGGAGCAGCAGCATTGCCTGAGAACTTGTTTGAAATAATTCTCAGGCCTGTCCCATAACTGCTAAACCAGACAGTCTGAGGGTGGGAGTTTGTGTGTAGACAAGCCCTTCAAGTGATTATGATGCACACAAAAGTTTGAAAACCACTGTTTTAGAGAAATATAGCAACTAGTTTAAAAAATACATGCTGAATCTTAAAAGACAAAAAAAATAGAGTCCCAATTTAACACAATAAATTGACCACACAGCTTTATTTTTTCTCCCTCCCAAACCTCACTAAATGAAGATTAAAGAAATGTTTTAAGTTCTTATCCAACCAAGTCAAACAGAAGAGGAGAAAATAACTACCAACTATTTCAAAATAGTTTGGAAGATGTGAGCCTAATGCAGGATTCCTAACTGCCTTCATAGATAGAAGTCACATAAGTTAAGGGTTAGTGCCTCCAGAAGGCAAAGTCTGTAAGAAGAGAAGTGAGTTCACTCATGAGAGATAATTGAGGGACTTAGTGCTTGAAGGATTCAGGCATCCTGGAAGATGACGTTGATGTGGGAGCCTAAAATGAGGGATCTGGCTGTAAAATACATAGAGTAGTTGACTCCCTGATGTTCCCTTCTACTTCTGCCCCTCAGGAGACAGGGGATATATTCTCTGGAGAAACTGAACTGCAAGGGTCCAGCTTTGACAGAGATGAATCAGAGTGCCAAGCACAAGACAATTAGGTAAAAGTCTTCAGGATGAACTGAAGGGCTCTCATGGCTCATCTCACTTGTGATTCCCAGAAAACCTGTATCTAAGGATATATCTTGCACCATGAGGGAGGTTGCAGGGCTGTCTTCTGGAGATCCAATAAAAGGACTAGTAACTGATAACCTTCCAGTGAAGTCTGCCACTTGACTACTCCCATCCACAAAAACTTTTTTTGGTGCCTAAATATAACCAGCCAATAATCACCAAATTTGAAGAAAGCTTCCAGTATGTAGGGACCTACATGTAAAGAACAGATATAAAGAACCCAAGAAAATAAATGCATTCTGCTTATCCCAATTATCTTTAGAAAGATAAGAGGATACTTTACATTTACATACACAAAATTGTATAGCTATGAAAAGGGGACATTAAGGCAGAGGTCTTTGACATTAAAAACAAGATAACTGCAGTGAAAAAAAAACATTTAATGGAAAGATTAGAAATAAATCAAGAAAATCTCTCAGAAGAGAGAGAGAAATTAGAAAAGGAAATGAAATCAGTAGATTAATCCAGGAGAACTAGAAGGAGAGGAAAGGAGAAAACAAAGGTGAGGAAATTATCAAAGAAATACTTCAAGAACTGTAAGACATATCTCTAAGCTGAAAGGGCCCACAGAGTACCTGGGATAATAAAGACTCAAATGAATGCATATCATCATCAAATTAAAGGACAGGACAGAAAGAAAATTCTAAAAGGGACAGAGATAGTACACATACAAAAGACATCATTCAGAATATCATTGAGCTTTTGGAAAAGAAACATTAAAATGTTGTAAAATGGGGAATCAATAACTTCAAAATGCAGAGGAAAACAATATTTAACCTACTATTCCATACTCAGCTAAACTATCAATCATAGGTAAAACATTTTCTAGACATATAAAAATTCAAAAAAATTGAGCCCCACATAACCTTTCCTGGAAGCTACTGGAGGAAGTGCCTCAGCAAAAGAGAAAGTGAATTAAGAAAGAATAACCTATGAACACCAGAAAATAGGGACCCTGACACTTAAGAGGCAAAGGGAATTTGTAGGAAGTTGGCAAAGGGAATTGTATAACCCAAGCTGTGAGCCAGAACTCAAAAGTGTCCTATCAGATGAGAATGAATTACAGAGTATAAGATGAAAATCTCCAAACAATAAAAGTGGGTACGTCATTTAGTATGTTTGGGAATTACAAAATTTATTTCTGTGTGCAGAACATTTGAGGGGAAAATGAACTACTTATATATGCGAAAACACAATACCAAACAATTATTAACTATAGAAAAAACCGAAGTTCATATGAGAAAATACATATTCTAAGATATTATTTGGCTTATCTGTAAATAATATTTCACATATAAAATAATGTAAATATTCATACAGATATAATTGAGAGCACAGAAGACAAGAAGGAGGTTTGGGAAGTGGGAATATAGCAGATCCAAAACAGGGAGGAAGTTAACAATTATAGCTTAGCGTTGGTAAGTTATGGAGAAGCAGAATGGGATATTTTACCAGCTAGTGGTACATGGGTGCAAAAACAAAGGAAAGTTAGAGGACAGAAAAAGAAGAGAAAAACAGACTATTTTGTAATGTGATCAGGCTTTCTCTGAGTCAGATACATGAATTTTAAAAGAAACCAGCTATGCCAAATCTGGGGAATAAGTACTCCAGGAAGCAGTAATAACAAGTGTTTGAAAATTTTGAAACGGGAATATATTAGGTGTGTTTCAGAGAGGACAAGAAGACCAGTAAGCACTGAGCAAACAGGAACAATAAAAGAAACAAAGCTACACAGGAGAAAAAAATGAGCTTCAAGATTGAGATGTATCTAAGAAGATTCGATGATTCAAAGAAAAGCAAAACAGTACCACATCTGAAATCCATATCATGGATTTCTTCCGTTCCACATTACCCTATGTTACCTTCTTTACCACTTTTGAACTCCAGTCATTAACACCGCAGGGTTCTGTACTGTAGTAAACACTCAGCAAAAAGTGATTTGGCTAATATATCTGAATTTATTGCATGTCAAGGAATTAGTTCATTACCACATAAATCATGCCTCCTCCCATTTCCATCTGCTCTACTCCATTTTGCATTTCTCAAGATAATCTTCATCCTCCTGATTTCCTATTTGCATTTTAAATAGTAGTGACTTATAATATTTCAGATTTTCTGAAAATACGAGGCTGTTGTATAGAAATTAAAATTAGGTTAACTGGGCAATGTTCTATTTTTAGTAAGAATTGTGATTTTTTTTAGAGTTGTGGGTTAATTGCTAATAACTGTACGCAGTGTTTTCCCTCAAGATGTTTTCTATTACAGTAATTAACTGAGCATCTGGGAGAGCAGACATTAACCGTTTATCTTCAGAGTAGCCCTCACTGGGATGCTCCCAAAACCTTTGCGCATGGCTTTATTTGTTGTTTGATAGGTAATTTAGAGGAGAAGCATAAATGACATAGGATGTTCACACTTTGAGATAGACAGTAAGTTAAAAACTTTTTTTTCTTTTTGGAAGAATTCTTTCTCTCATATGTGATAAATAGATTCTGAGAACCAAAGAATGCATTTTAGGTAAATAGACTTCTTGGGCTAGTTTTTATGGGCACATTTCCTTTAATATCCTCATACAATGAAGTTCTGTCATAGTGCATGTGTCAGAAGCCTGAGTTACTCCGAAGACACCACTGATTTATCTGCTTACAAAGTAGTTTGGATCAATGAAAGCTGGTTAATACTATAAAGTCTGTTCCATAAAACGTTAGGAGCCACTTTGACTGATAGCCCTATTTTTCTTTTCCTGATACCAGAATCCTATCAGATTATTAACTGAGCTCTGCTCCTTGATTTCAGTATCCTGCATCTCCCTCTGAGACTCTTGGTGCTTCCATGTGTGAATTCCTGCTTATTAAGTGATATGGCCCATTCTCAATACTCTATGGGAAATCTGATGGACTCTAGCTCTGCCAAGTTCCTTTATATAGAATGCAAAAATCTGTATCTTTTCTTAGTACCAGGTCATGCATTTAGTTTTAAGGCAGTATTTTATTGAATATTGTTTAAAAAAGCAATGTCCAAGCCACAAGCAGCACTAAGTACAGAAGAAAGAACAAAAATGAAGGTAGACTTTTAGAAAATTGTTAGGTACATAAGAATGTTTTATCTTCCCTCTTGTTGAATAAAATAATACATTTTCTACTATTCAGATCACATTGCTTTTTTAACCTGGTTTTCCAGAGGCAAGAATTTTCTTTCTTCTTAAGCTGACTCCTTTTCTTTAAGTCCAGAAAAGCTCTGGGTTTATGCTGTCATGAGTATTTGGTTGTAAAAGCCTCTCTAGAAAGAAAGCTATCCGATTTTCTATAATATCACAGAAGCCACACAAACAAGAGCATACCAGCACCTCTGGGAAATGAGGCTGGCAGCAGTTTCCCTCCTACTCTGAAAAGATATGGGACCCTTACCCCCTATGCTATGGTTGGTGGTGGCTTGGCACAACTTTTGCAGGCCACTCAGTGTCAGTGGTCAAAAGGAAGATTCACCATCAGACACCATGCTCAGGAGTCTATAATTTTCAAGTCTCAAGCCTATTTTGAACTTTGAAGAATGAGACATCCTGAATATTGAAGGCAAACAAGTCGTAGTATATTTGAGGGAAACTTTTTAGACAGATAAGATACTAGAAAACTCATCAAGAGCCTGAGCCATTGACTGGAACAACCCTGAAAACAGGTTGACAAGACAAGCAAAGTTAGTAGGATGTGCAGTTTGGATTAGATGCAAAGGAGTGTGAGTCTGTGGTCCTCAGGGTCAGTGAGAGCTTCAAGCAAAAGTAAAGTAATATCCCGTATACTTTCTTGGAAAGGAAATTTATCTGACCACTTAGTTGTAGATGAGGAAGCTCTGGGGCACCCTGCTTCTTCTCTAGAAAACCTGGACTCCATGGACTCACTCTCTCTGTACAGCATTTAGACCTAAATGATGCTATCTGCTTTATTATTCATAAGCAATGCCTTGCAGGGAAATACTTTAATGAATCTTTTTTGATTGACTGGTTATGGAACCAGTTTTGGAAAAGCCCCACAAAGCATAACTTGAAATATAAATTGAATTTAGAAAATATCAGCTTACATATTCCAAAAAATGATAAGCACTTATTAACTTGCCCTTACAAGTTTTCCTCATGGGAAGCCCTTTTCCAATAAACTCCTAGCGGTAACTAATATTGGAAGGTTAAACAACAACAACATTTTCTGCCCACCTAACAATGTATGTCATATGATAAAATTTGAGTTGCTTATTTCACATTCATATCCAAATGTTTTAATTTTACTGTCCACTACCCCCATCCAAATTTATTTTGAGCTATTTAAGATGGAAAATGTATCTCTTAACCATTTATCTTCACAGTAGCCCTCACAGTGTTTGGTGAAGTAATGTTGAATGATTGAAGTGTTTTAATTAAAACCAAACATCCTAAAGGCCAACTAAAAACTAACCAAAAAGCTGACATATTGCCATTAATACCTTGATTAACAGAAAAAAAAGTAAGATAATAACAATACCTCTTTTTTTAAAATATAAACACCATCCCATCTAAGATATTAAAGCCAAGGACAAGTCTTGGCATTTGGCAAGTCCTTTATAAGCAAAACAACACATAAGGTTTTGCTGTAATTCAAGAGCCACTCTCGTCAGTGCTTTAAAAAGAGTAGAAATTAAGCTACGTTAAAGCTTGTCTTGGCCCAATTATAGAATGAGAGCAAGCATCCATGGTATGGTTCCAGGACATGTTTCAAATCAGTCTGAATCCAACTACTGGGTCCTTATTAGGACTTCAGGGGACAGCCAAGAATTACATTTAATTCATTATCTTGTTCTGAAAGTGCTACAGTGACTGCTACACAAATTGAAAGCAGCATTTACACAAGCTAATACCTATGGTATCTTTCCAATTTATCTTTCAGGCATTATCACTTCCCAATGTACCTCCTTGAAACTTTGACATGTGGCCTGAATTCTCATTTTGTAGGATGATAGCTATTCACCCTGAAGAGAACATTGAAGAAAATGGCCCTGCATTAAAGTGCTAAGAATGCTACCTGAAATACATTTTAAAAGATCTGAAAATAGCTACAGCCTTGTGGCACAAATTGTGTTAAGAACATACCTTCTAAGCAGTTCATTCTCTCTAGATTAAGCTGCAACATTCTTGAGTTCATTCATTGCTGTTTAGTTCATGTTAGGCAATGTGATATAAATTCACAATGAAATTATTGTCCCCCTTCTGAAACATTCAAGGTTACCAATTTTTGTTTTTCACTGTTCTTAAGAAGAGAGAAAATCGAAACAATGTGTTTGTCTCTTTGATGTGAAAATAAGTATGTTGAAATTTAAGATGGGAAAATGTTCCTTTAGAAAACCAGGAGGGATGAAGCAGGAAGAAATGTTGCCCACATATAGAGTGACTTCGAAGAGTTCATTGATCTCACTGCTTAGCATCCACTTTTATAGTAAGTATTAACAAAACCCTGCATAGATGTGGAATTGACAGTATAATTCTAGAGTGTTTTATATAACTAGATACTAGCAACTGAGAACATTGTATTGACTCTCAGATTTCAGGCAATAGCACTCCAACCAACTCATATTAATGCTGTATATTGATATGAAACCTTTCTTCCAAAAGTACAAAGCGCTTCCTTAAAACTGCCTTGCTGGGTTTTATAACAACTTGGTGATGAGACTGAGACCATGGTGTGTTAAACTGAGATAATACATTAATTTTCTAACTTTCAATCTAGTATTTCAAACACTTAATCATTAATTGTCCTTTAGTCTCCAAGAATGCCAGAAATTATCCATTCTAAACAAGATTTGAAAAAGGTCATATTTCAGAGAAGGTGCTTTAAGAGTCTATAAACCATTAAATAAAACTGTAAAAATCAATTGTATGAGACTGTAAGTAACTTTCTTTTTCAGCTAAGGTTTCTGTCTATTTTTCCATCCCAAAGAAAAATAACATGAATGTTAGAAAATGTCAATAAAATAGATATTTTCAGTAACTATAAAAAATATTTCAAAAGTTAAGCACACTCTTTACTAATTGAGAATGTTTGATTACCTTTTTAACTGCAGAATGCTTTCACTGGTCCTTTAAAAATATAATGATTAGCCATATTAGGAAATATTTAAGAACATTTTGATGCAGATATCAAATGAAAGAATAGGGTTTTGTTCAGAAGGTAATCATGTCTTGCTTTCTCATGTTATTTCTAGTCTCTGACTTAACAACATGCAGTGCCTAAATTACAAAATATGCCACCAGATGTAATAAATGCTGAGAGACATGAACACTATCTGATCAAAGCGCTATACAGGTGCAAAGTAAAGAGAGGCTTGGTGGTCCAAAAGCAAGTTATACAAGTCAGGGCCTCAACCATTAATTTGACTTCCTGTTTTGTTGACTCTAATATGATGAACTAAAGCCTAACCCAATACATTGCCCTTCTCTGTTCTTATTAGAGCACCTCTTCTCTTACCTTCCTCTTAATCACTCTATCCTTTGAAGATATATATATCAATGAGTAGGAAAATCCTTTCCTAAAGCTACCAGCTCACAGTTAGCATCTCATTGAAATTTCACAAGGAGGAGCACTGAGCATGTGTTTTTGCCCTCTGCTTTGATAAGCTGCATGATGGCTTTACCCAACACCCACCGTTACAATTGTATTTGCCCTTTGGATTAAAAGCACAGTGAAGGAGAAAAATATATGTTTCATTTAGGTTTAAATGATCTCAAACAAGCAAAATCATGTCCCATCTTTGCCTTTTCGTGATTCCATATACTTTCTCTTTCATTTGGAGCAATAGTGTGTTTGGTTAATAACCTGTTTTCTGCTGTTAAGGGAACTGAAGTGCCATTAACACATATTAAAGTACCATTGATTCCATTAGCACAGACAAGCAGTAAATCCCAATTTCTTTTTAAATAAGCATTAAAACAAATGCAAATGTCCTTTATTAACAAGTAACATGCTGAGCAAACCTTATTGCAATTGTTTAATATATGAGAGATGTCTTAAAAACCAAGTTAGAATCTCAAGGAGCTGAAATGCTAGACTTGGGTACAATGAAAAACAAGTGAAGGAATGAATATAAATTTCCTCCATGCATAGGAGCCTATCCAAAGTGCCATTTTTTAAATCTCTCAGAGTAGAAACATAATCACATTTCACCTTCATATGCTTTAACATTCATATATTATAACACAAGTAAAGAGTAAAAAATACCATATCAGTAAAGAGACACAAGTTGTATAGTTACAGTCAACCTATTTATGACTTGGTGACCTCTACATGTGATCCACATGATTACATGTTTTCACAAACAGTAGAACACTTGCTTAGGAAGGAATCACACAGAAAAGATGACTGTGACCATGGACATCAGGCCTTCCTAAAAATGTGACTATTCTAAGACTTTTTCTTATCCTAGGATAACTTAGAATCTTCCAATTAAACCATAGAGCCAAATTTTTGACAAAAGAAATATATTTCATCTTTATGGTATTAGTCTCATTCCTAAGCACTACTTTATTTCTTTATCTCTTTCCTGCTTGTTTTTCAACTCTTCTTTACCTATTTCTAGTGTGGATTGTGCTATTTGTATATATTTCTTGTGGTCCATTTTTAATTTTTTTTTCAAATAAAGTTGAAGATAAGACAAAAGTGAGAGATATTGACTCATTTTGTTTGCTGCTATATTTGCAGAGCTTAGAATAGTGTCTGCTACATAGGAGGCATCTTGGTAAATATTTGTTGAATAAATGAAAATATGGTAGGTTACAAGCAGGTAGGTATGTAGACAGAAGACATAGCACAGGAAGGAAGGAACGGAAAAGGAAGAACACGTTGGAAAAAAAAATGGATGGGAAGAGAGAAGAAATAAGAAAAAATATTGGTATCCCCATAAGAAATTAATTAAGAAGAACGATCCAAGATGGCCGATCGCTAACATCTCGGGATTGCAGCTCGCAGTTAAAGCTCACAGAACTAGAGGACGCCACACTTTCAGACAAATTCTGGTCGCTCAGGAGCAGAAGATTCCCAGTGGAGGAGACACGCAGGGCAGAAGTTTCGCTGGCACCACGGTGTAGCAGTCTCGCCGGCACCTCCGCACGGCAGCTCTCAGAGCTGACTAGGCGGGGCTGGCACCCCTTCTGACCGAGGTTTGGAGGAGCCGCGCGGGTTCCCAGCGCTGACTCCCGAGGCCGGCGCAGAAGCTGTGCCGGCACCTCCGCTCAGAGTGAACGCGACTGGTTCCCCTTCTGACCGAGGTTT